>JAGVSQ010013215.1:0-11221 GCA_022683975.1 Rhyacophila evoluta
TAACTGTTGTCGTAATGTTGTTGACACTGCGCCTCGGTGCATCAGCTGTGTTTGTAATTATTGAATGTTGTTGCACTTTTCAGAGATATGCATGAAAGTTTACTTGTGTTTACATTACTAGCTGTCAAATAGTTTATGGCACGGTCCGAATGAAATTAATTTATGTACGCCACAGATTTAATAGCTCAATGACGACGTGATAATAGCTCACTGTTTTTAGCTCTCACTTCTTATACTGTTATTGTGTAGAGCAAGTTTAATTGATATCGTATTTTAAAAATCATTATTTTTAAACGCCGAATTGTTTGAAATACAATATTCTAAACCCCCGCAGAACCACCTTGCATCAACCCTCTCGACCCCGCCACAGTTGTGAAATAAACGAGAATACATAAAGTAGAGAAGCGGCAGATTTCATAAATCAACCAGCGTTAACACTCTCTCATCCTTCTGGTGTTATTGTTATTGCCAGCTTTCAGCTTTTTTACTCATCTGTAAATGCGTAGTAATTTTATTTTTTGCTTAACAGACAAATAAAAATAACGACAAAATTTTATAGAAGTAACTTAAATACTATCGACGGTAGTACTTCAGAATCAAAAACACTTCGATATTATTAAAGCTCAATAAGCCACATCCGTTTCCGAAGCTTTTACCTAGTTGATAGTATCTTATATGTTTCTTCTTAGTCTTATTTTATTTTCACCATCATTCTTTATACATCAAAATACTGTTATATGTACTATTTATACTAATGATTACTAATATTGTTGAATAAAACATGTAAGTCGCTTTTCAACGAATCTAAATTGTGAACCTCCAGAATACTATTTTAACGTTTTCATAGTAATACAGTACATTGTTTTTCGTGATAATTTAATAGTACAAAATTCGGACAAAAATCGCTTTGTATTTTTGCATCTATATCACGTAATAGTAATACATTCTATCTTCTTATCCCACGTGTGCTCCCAAAGTCAAGTATATGGATCTACGCAGTGTGACGGTATCCACTCCGAAAGTGGAGTATATGGATCTTTACAATGTGGAGACGTATTGACAGATTATTTTTCATGAGAATTGTTTTTCAGACAACTGGTCAACCCAATGAGCATCCAGTCGTGTACTTTTAATTTTTTTAAATCTGACAGATGGGGAATCGAACCCGTTTTCTCCGGATTGCTATGCGCGTACGCTACCAACTACGCTACCGGGTAGATTAAAATGTATATTATCAAAAATATTTAGTGACGATATTTTTTGCTACATTTTCAAGAATTTAAATATAATGATCGCAGCAAAAAGTTTAATTGATAAATAAATTGGTTTATTTTATTTAGCTACCTTGAACAAAAAATGCATTTTTCATGGTTATCCATGGGACAGTCTTTTTATATTTACTAGAATAGATAATTATATGATAGACATCACAGTTGGATTTTCTAAGAATTTAACTGAAAAGCTTATCTTCAAAAATATTAAAATATGTGTTCATTGTTAAGTTTCGTTTTTCACTGAATTTATATTTTTATTTTAAATACTCTATTTGAGCTCTAAAAAAAATTGCAGCAGGAAAAAAATTTCAATATCGATTTATAATCCAATATTACACGATTGTAAAAATATCAATTTATTGGTCTTTGCGATAGTACAACACAAATTTTATATTCGTTCAAATATAAATATTTTAATAAAACACGCTGAAAATATAGCCTTCAAATTATATCACAGCCTACTTCGTACTCTACAAGGCGCTTTCAAACAACCCCCACAGGCGAAAAGTTTATAAATTTCCTTTGGTAAATATTAACCAAACTATTTACACCAACATAGCTCAATTACTTAAAAAGGATTTTTTAATAATCTTCTAGGATTTTTATTATATCAATAAAAAGACATTTAAATGATAAAGTTTATTTTATTTGCATTATAATAACTCGACTGTCACAGGGAAAAAAGACGTTACTCACAAATAACAAATTTGAAAGGAGGCACAAAAGCGTATATTTAATGAAGTCAAAATTAGATATACACAGTCTTGAAGAGCATAAAAATTAAAACTGGTGTTTTATTTACCAAATCCAAATTCTAATTTTATATAAAATTGATGAATTAGAAGTCCCTTTTCGTGGTCGTAAATTTCATACGCCCTGTTTTTTCAAACTTAAAGACTAAATTTAGATACTTATTTGGGATTTTCAACCATTGTTGTTTTATCGATTATGATTATCTAAAAAACCATATTGAAACAAGTGAGGGTTATGTTCTTTTTCCTATCCAATGTTGAATTATTATACTTATATGGTATTTACTTTAATAGCGTACACACAGAATATACACTAAGAACATTTATCTTTAAATAAATGTTTATCTCAAAATTAAAATGAAAATATATCGATAATTTTTTTCACAAGCTTTTCTTATACGTTCATGTGTGCGTTACAATATCCACAAGCTTTAAAAAGCTCCCAAAAGAATGACATATACAAAGCTTTGTTTGAATATTGTACGTCTTAAAAGAAAAAAGCGTCTAGTTTGTATATTATTTTTTCAATACACATTTTATACGCTTGAAAAGTGGGACATGTGGATCTACACAGTATGAAAATATTCACTCCAGAACACATAAATCTCTACAATGTGACAACATGTTTTATTTTTCCAATAATTATTTATCACACATTGTTGTTTGTCACAATTGCTCAACCCCATGGACATAGTTGGTATTTAAAAAAATCAGTAGGTATGGATTCTCCAGATTATGACGATTGTGACATCTAAGTTATATTCGCATACAATTGATTTTAATTTATCAGATAGTCATTTTGTGTGACAGACAATATTAAAAATACAGTAGCTGAATTCAACAATTTATAATTTTACCGTTTTTATACATAACAATTTTTTTATTGATTAAATACAACATTTATATAAAGTGTATATTTAACTAACCCATTTTTCAATAAATTTAAACCATTTTAAAAGTATAAACATTTTTTTTTTTTTAATTAAACGCAATAAAACCAGTCGTTTGAGTCCAATTTCCAATTCACCAATAGCATTTTACAGTCTATCAGCGTTTAAGTGCTTATCTGATTAATATGAACATCAGAAAGCAATGTGTCAAGGTGGTTATACGAGTATGGGAGTAGATATAGGGATTATCTACCCTCTGGCAATGAGAGGGTGAGTTTTTCCCCATCACACCGTGTTGAAACTGACATGCATTGAAACCGTAGCTGTAATATTGCCATGTATCAAAAAGAAGATTCGTATGACTTTAAATAATTTTGTATTTCGAATAAGTTTTTTTAAAAAGATTGACTTTAATTATTATATTAATATTTGGCTCATCTTTTTGGCAACATTTAAATAAAACTAGTAACATGTTTTTATTGTTGCATTGTGTATTTCGAAATATTGATTTATCTTTGATTGAGGTTCTAATCTATATGAAATAGTTGTCCACATTTTTTTTTATTACCGCATTCGCTCCGAAAGTGAAGTATATGGATCTATACAGGGCGATGATGTCCGCTCTGAAATTGGAGTATATGGAATGTGAAGACATGTTTTGATAGATTATATTTCACGAGAATTGATTATCAGGCAATAAGATAAACCATTTTAGATTTTTGAAATCCATATGCTCTCCTTGCGTATAATAAGGAGTATATTCTATTTATTCAAGTGCTCTGGAATATTGCTTTAAATACAAAACCTTTGATTTAAGCCTTAATTAATATAAAATAATTGTATGTAATTAATAATAATCTCATTGGTAGTGTAGAGATTAGCGTGCGCGCCTCATAATCCGGGTAAGGGCGCGGACACGATAGATGCCACGGTGACAGAGCGACGTTGACAAAACGATGGAAACAGAAATGCAAAATAGCTATGAATAGGTGAGCGAGCAAGTTGTTGTGTCGCGCTTCTAAATTTATCACTTGCTTACTCACCTATGTATAGTTATTTTGCATCTCTCTTACCGTCGCTTTGCCGCAGTCACTCTGTTATCATCCCCGCGGCCTAGTTGCGTGTACGATCCTTACATTAAAACAAACAGAATACCGTATTGTAAATTTTAGTAATTACTTTAGTAAAAAATAATCCGTCAATACATGTTTTCACATTGTGGAGATACATATACTCTACCATCGGAGTGGATTTCTTAATAAATACTGCGTAGATCCGTATGCTCCACTTTCGGAGCGGACATGGTAAAAAAAGTTATTTACTGCATCTAGATTTTAGAGGTTTAGCTTTAAATACATATATAAAATCGTACAGATTGTTAGACATTACAATAAGTTCCTATCTACAATATTTATTTATATATTGAGTTTATAAACTATAACTACTTTTTGCCATGCACTCATACATGCTGAAATTTAAGTGAATATAATAAAAAATACAGACTTATTATCAAACGATTTTATGAAGAGATCATCACGTTCGACGTGTGACACCACAAACTGTTAAAAAGCAATAAAATTCGCCCTTGCGGCAACCAAGTTGGATAACCCGATGGGTCCAACAACCGGTTGAACTGACATGAATAATTCTTCTCATTCCCTACACATTCTTGAACAACTGTTGAATCTTATAAAATATCAACATTCAATATTAATACAAAATTTGTATGTGAACAAATGAAGCATGTGAACCGCGCGATAGACAGCATCATGCAATATCACATCTATAATAGGATGAGGTATATTGATATAGTCTTTTATGTATAAAGTATAAAATATTAATTTTATTATTAGGAGCTTCTCTTTTATGACATAACATGTTATATAGGCCTTGATATGTGGAAGATATTTGCTCTGAATCTCGCACATATAACACAGTACTCACGTGTCTAAATGAATGTAATCTAATCATCGTTAAACTGAATGATATCAAAACTGTTTTATTACTGTGAAACAATTACAGTTTGAGAATGTTTTTGTTTTAATTCCTGGTCGTATTTAAACGAATAGCTACTGTTATAAACATTAAAATAATCAATTTTAATTATTTATTTTGAAACTAAAATGATTTATTATGCAACCGTCATTTTTTATTTAAATGTTATTATAAAAACACATTTCAACATAGCTAAGCAAAAGACTTCAAAGCCATGATCTATCGATTATCAAAAAAATATTTGAAAATTTTCAGAAATAAAGTAAGATTTAGTATGACTTTTATATCATTAATATTGTAATATGAATTTTTAATACTTACATGGCAAAAACTACATCTTACCTGATTACTAGATAATTGAAAAACGTACTACTCGAAAAATTATTAATTTTTTTGTGGGTTGGACGTCTTCTGCTGATTAAAATTTTGTTGTGACATGTAAGTAGAGATAATCAATCAGTTATAAATAATCGTTCGATCAATTATTTTTTAGATATAAAAGTCATGTTTTATGTATTTAAAGTCAAGTGTAATGAAAGAAGTGCAAATAGTTATGTCACTGATTTATTTACATACAATTTTTGTATTCGTATAAACATCTTTTTCTCTAGAGAATTCATCTTACAATTATTTACATCTATCAATAGCCCATATTGAAACAAAAATGTTCTCAATGCAATAGCTAACAAAACATATGCACATGGTCTTCAAGCTGTGTGATTTATTTGTTCTAAAGATTTTCACGTACGTCAAAAATCATGTTAATCAAGGAAACTCTTTGTTCCATAAATATTTGAGATAAATTGCCACTTTACAGAATAACATAACAAAAAGTTGGTATCATTAGTGTTGGCGTTTAAATATCATATCCGTTGCATAGTATCATGATAGGTATTTACACTTTAAAAACCAGACCCAATCCAACCTAACAAAAGATTTATAGTATTTTTTACAAACAATTCTAACTCGATTGCTTCCCAGGTGTATTTTGCGTATTTATGGTTATAAATATTTGATAAATGTCAACGACGTCAAATAAAACTATGGAACGAAAAATACTTAGTTCCATCACTTCAACAAAGACGCGGAATTCCCAGTTTATTATTAAATAAAAGCTTTCTACTCAAGAAAATAAAATTTAAATAATCTTGCTTACCGTCTCTTTTTCGTGGAAGTAAATCTGAATTCTATGACATATAATTTGATAACTACCTGCATATATTTTTTGCCAATAACTTCATCGCTGATTCTCATTAAAGAAATTAAAGAATTTTCTGAATTTACCTAGACCGTATGTTGAGACAACTTTTTCACTCTATATTCAACTCGATTTTTTATTTATACAGATTTTTTTTATTATATTTATAGATACGTTTTATCATATATATTAAATTAATTATAACATATTATTATTATTTTATGATGAAAAACACAAATATACGAATTATTACTCACTGGATAGATTTTATGAATTAATTATCATTTAATTTATCTGGTTCCACTTGGTTCGTGAAATAGAATAACATGAAAATGTTTTTAAGAAAATGTATCTTTGAGAAGAAATAAAGAAGCAGTTATCAACCTTTTTTCAATACTTCAAATTAATATTTTAAAATACTTTGCTAATCGTTTATTTTAATTTTTTATAAATACCATCCATTGCAAAAAATCTATTTAATGTCCTATAGATTGTATGAGACATCAAAAAGCTTGTTTTTTAAATATTCCTTTTACCGTGAAGATTACAGATTCAACAATGATAACTGTTACGTTTCAAACTCATGTTAACATAATATTTTTTTTTAATTTTCAAAGGGAATATATCCGATTTCTTAAGTAGACATAATCAAACTGTGGTTTACTTTACAGTATAAATATTTAAAAAATGTACTGCAGTTAGAAACAAAAATATAATAATAGAAAAATCGTCGTTTTATATGAGATATTCGGTTTTTATTTTATTATATTGATTGTGTTTATTATTTTATTATATAAACATCATTCATGGAGGATAGTATTTTCTCGTTAGAATTTTCTATTTAGACAAAAGTTTTCACGTCAGTATAGACAGCGAATATATTATTTATCTACAACCGGACACGATGTATATTATTCTATTTTCAATTTTTGATAAGTTGATTACCTATTAGCTTAAAAAAAATTCTAGCAAAGCTTATTGTTTAATGCTTATAATAATATTAAAAACTTATATTTTCCTTAGTATACAACGAACGGATTGTCTTCCTTTGAAGTGTTGTTCATAATTGCACCGAGAACAATAGAATATACTTATGAGAAACAACTTGACTTTATTTATATTTTAAGCATGTTCATCATTAGTAGAGATACAGTTTGTATACCACGTTTGCTCCCAAATTGAAGTATATGGATCTATACAGAGTGGAGATGTCCAATCCGAAAGTAAAGTATATGGATCTACGCAATATGAAGACGTCTTGACAGATTATTTTTCACGAGAATTGTTTTTCAGACAATTTCTCAAACCAATGGTCATTTAGTTCTGCATTTTAGAATTTTTTAAATCCGACAGAAGTGGAATCAAACTCACATTCCCTGGATTGTAAGACGCGTACTCTATCAACTATGCTACTGGGGAGACAAACATTTAAAATATTTATATAGAATTATAACTGTATTTTTTTTATCTGAGCGATTATATGAACAAGTAAACTTGCATGTGTGTGGTTATAAAAGTTCGTCACTAGATGTCACAAATTTGAGACCCATAGTAATAAGCAAATAAAATCCGACAGATAGCGAATCGAATCCACATCCCCTGGATTGCTAGGCGCACACGCTACCAATTATCTTGAATTTATGTTAAATAAAAACTATTTATATTAAATTTTATAGTATTTTTTGCAAGGGATTAAGTTTTGCATCACTGCAATGGGGCAGCATATAATGAAAATTTCGTAGCTTCCGAAAGTTTTCACTCAATCGTCCCGGTGGAAACCTTTTGAGATCTGGAAAACTACCCTCTCGTAAAACTTTGCAAAGAAATTTCGTTTACTACGTGAAGTGATGATTTAGGCACGATTCGAGAAAAACACTCGGTTTAACAAGTTTTTCTCAACTCTATTTAAAATGAAATCTTTTCAAATGTGTCTTGTTTTATTATTTTTTATTAAAGTAAACAAATCCAAACTTAGTAAATATCATATCATTTATATTATATCATAGATTATTTATATTACTCGCATTATAAAACTAAGATGAGAATCAATTTATACATAATATTTTACTTGTACTCTCCGGTAACGTAAAGGTTAACGTGTGCTCTTAGCAATCAGGAGAATGTCAACTTAGTTTCCACATCTGCCGAGCTTTTTTTTTAAACAAAAAATTCTATACTGAATGCCTATTATGTTGAACTTTTATCTGATAAATAATTCTTGTGGAAAATAATCTTTGAAGACATATACTTTACTTTTGGAGAGGATACCTTTACGCTGTGTAAATCCATATGCTCCACTTTCGGATTGAGCATGGTTAAAAAATACTTGTATCGTTTTTTAAATTTAGTTTATCACGTGTATCAACATTATTGGTTAACTTGTGTCCTTTTATTCTTTTTTTTTCCTACTCAATCCTTTATGATATAAGGCTCTATATTGTTGAGCATGTGTCTATCAAGTGACAATGTGAGCATATTTTTTTAAATAATTAATTCTCAGCCAATTCTGCATGCATTTCTGTAATTGTGATTTTTTAAATCTTGCAACATTGCAGTCATTGTAATCCGCCACCATTAACACCGATAATGTAATGCTAATCTCTCGGCCGCTGGAAGAACAAAATATAAATTAGTTTATTTCAATGTATATAGGAAGATTTAATAAGAAAATATGAAAAAAAAACATGTTTTTCACTGGGATAAATTTCATGCGTCCTTGATAACCTGGCATGCTTCACAAATACAGGCAGTACTTTAGTTACGCGTCCTCGACTTACGTGATTAAAAAAATAATTAAAGACATTTATTTTGCTTCTTTATAGTTTGTTATTAGAGCGTCATTAATTATACATCGTTTAATACGCAAGGACTGAATGATATATTCTTCTTTCACATCTTATTTTTAAGTGGAGCATATGGGTACCACGTGCCAAATCCAAGAATCTCTATCGCCCACTAGTCTTCTAATAACTAATGTCTAACTATACGAAATAGATTCATTCAATTGTAACAACAATGTTGTGTATTTATGTATTCTTCTTTCATATCCGCTTCTTAATTGGAGCATATGGACACTACGTGCCGCTTCCAAGAATCCCTGACACTCACCAGTATTTTTGCATTCTTCCGTCCGTAGAATATTATAAAGCGGCCTTCCGGAAAGCCAACAATCGATTATCTTGAAGAATAGGTAGAGCAGGTTCAGACTCTCTTAAGGCATCTGCAATATGTGGCCAAGCCAGGTCCAGCACTTCAGCTTCACTTTGTCAGTGATAAATGGTTGCATGGTCCGTTAACTTATCTTCTCATTTCGAACGGAGTCATACCGTCGTATTCCCAGAATCAACCGCAGGCATCTGTTCTCAAAGCTTAGTACACAGCTTTTGGGCGTTTGTTGGGTGATGATATACACTTATCGTAAAGAATATGCAACATAGCTGATTATGTGACACGACGAGCAATGGCCAACTTGCGTTCGAACGTAAATACCCTCCGCTGAATTACGTAAACTCCAAAATTCACTGCGGCGTAACTTTTGTTAAACCTATGTTAAATATAAACCAAATTGAACTGCTAGCCATAACGAGCAAACTCATAAAGGATTCGAGCGTTGATATCAATATAAATAGACGTGATATATGTTACCATTGAAATCAAAATAGAAATAGCTCATAATTACAAAATTGGTCTAATTTCAAAGCCCCAATGTTTCAACTTCAAATATGAATAGCGATCAAAAAATATGTTCAAGCGTAGAACATGTTCTATTAACAACAGTATACAATTGGATAAATAAGCAATCTTAGATATTGATTTCACAAATAAATACAATAGCACTGAATGCACTATAACACAATAAAAACGAAACTGTGAAAATATTTCAAAAATTTGTTAGTTATTTAGTCTCCCTGGTAAGCGAAGTTGGTAGCATGCGCGGCTAGCAATCCGGGGAATGCGGGCTTGATTCCCATGTGTTGGATTTTTAAAAAAAAATCTGAAAATGCAGGACTTAGATGCCCATTGGGTTGAGCAATTGTCTGACAAACAATTCTGGTGAAAAAATAATCTGTCAAGACGTCTTTACATTACGGAGGTCCATATACTGCACTCTCAGAGTGGATATCTTCACACTGTGTAGATCCATATTCTCCAATTCGGGAGCGAACATGGTATATTTAAACAACATTGTAAGTTTTAAAATTGGATAGTCAAGATGCCTCACTCTGAATTTCGCAATTTATCTAAGAATTTCATGGATCAAAAATATTCTTCGATTTACGTGATTTTATGACTTACATAAAACTTTCTGAACGAATTAATCGCGTAATTCGAGGTCTCGAGATATGGGATATACGTTATTGATATTTTACAGATTTGTTCAAATAAGAATTTACGTTATATTTTTTCAAAGTATTCTTATTATCAATAATATGCAGGACAACATAACTGTCGAATCAATTTCTAACTGAGATTTTTTTAATACTGGATTTCTCACATGTTATTTTTACATAGCCATCTCAAAGGGATAAGCTTCAGCAATATAAAATTGTTGCCTTTATATTTCCAAGGATTTGTCAAAAAACGTAAATAATGCCACAATCGTTTATTTTGTAACAAATAGATAGGATGCCTCTAAGTCTATTGATGTTTCTTCACAAAAAAGAAATTCTATATATCACAATATACATAAATATGTAATATCACCATATATTATATTACATTATATTGACTGTAGGAAGGAAAAAGGACGTAACGCTCGCTTTTTTCGAAATACCTTTTTTCAATAATCACAATGTACACTCTGTCAACATGATATAAACTGCAAATGCCAATTTATAATAACATCTTGATTTATTTTTTAAGTTTGAAAAACCGATGTCCTGTCAAATTTGCGACCGGATTATAGAACTTCTGCTACATTTATTTGCCGGTTTTTTTTAAAATAACTTATTCAATTATAAATTATTTAAAACTGGTAAAGTTCCATATGTGAGATCACTATTAGCGATCCGGGTTTCGCCTTTCGGCGTCTTCAACAGTAAGTTACAATAGAATTCATTGGTAGTATATTATATGTTCGCTCACTGCCCACATATAATGTAGCCTGAAGAT
>JAGVSQ010013216.1:0-11220 GCA_022683975.1 Rhyacophila evoluta
AACTTAAATGCTTAATTTAATAATTCGGCATTTGAAGCTTACATAATTTTGATAGTCAATCCCTTTCATATTATAATAATTATATTAAGATAAATTATATATCTTTAGACTTGTGATCTTATTATTATCATTCTTGTAATAAACAAATTCAGTTGATTTTTTTAGGTTTGGGTTACAAGTAGGGCAGAGTTGTAATGCTTCGATACATATATATGACAACAATGTTTCACCTACAGCCCTAAAACTCACACATGTACATCAATATAATTCCCGTGATTAAAAACAAACAAGATTTAGCTCATTTTTTATTACCTCACACTTCATAATTATGCTTGGTTGTAATATCCAAGTCTAAATTATTTATTTTAATATAATCACGTATGTATTCCATATCACTTTCTGAAAGTCCTTTCCAACATTCAAGCTCCGTAAGTTTACGTAGCTGACCACAACCGCCTAGAAGCCGACTCACTGTAAGCATTGTTAAATCCTCAGATCGCATTATGCGCAGTTCTTCCAAGAACAGTAAAGGATTTTTGTCTAAAACCCTATCGAACAATCTATCAGTTGGTCGGCAGGCAGTTCCCATATGAATAAATTTTATATTAACACAATTACCGAGCAAAAACTCCAGCTGTTCCTCTGTTCCTTCACAGACACACATCAGCTGTTCTAAGCTATGAAAAGGAGACCAATCAATACGGCGTGTATACAGTGAAGTATGTTGAACAAGAATGCAATTGTAAATAGTTAAACTTTTAAGATATCGACAAAATTGACTGATGTACATCAAAGCATTTAAATCTAACTGGTCCACATGCTCTAAGTGAAGATTTACGATATTGCAACCTTTCAGCTCTAGCACTTGTTTTATCTGATCCGCAAAGAAGTCACAGGACAATAGCTTAAGTTCTGATAATTCCGACAGTCCAATTAATATTGTCAAATCGCTGAGCATTGAATTATGAAATAGTGAAATTGAATAAACCATTGGACAAAGATTTACCAACAGTTGTAAATGAGTGGATGTTGCATATCGACTAACGTACTTTCGTAAAGCAAATGGCCCGGCTGATGAATTGGTCATATCTATATATTCTAATACGCGACCGAGTTCATCGCAACGGCCTAAGTCTTCCATTTTACGACAATTCAAAAGCAATTTGGTAAAACCCTCCAAACTAACGCCTGTTCTGTATAACTGAACACTTCGTAATTCTAAACACTTAATTAAATAAGTGACACTCTGGTTTGATATATTTTTTGAACTTGTAACATCGAGGGATTGCAATTTAGGACAGCTATCACAGATAGCTTCTAAAATATTATCAGTGCAATCATAGTTGATGGTAAGATATTTTAAACTACGAAGATTTTTCAGTCCAGATATTATTGTAGGTTCCATATCAGCTGTTTTCCAACCGCCCGAAAGAGATCCAAGATTTAATAACACTAAGCCTCGTAGTAGAGAAAATTTTACATAAAAAATGTGCCTCATCATCTTTGGAACCTCATCTAAGTTTAATTTTGTCAAATTTTTTGTGAGTAAAACTTCTGTTAAGCTAACGGCGACATTCATCTTGCTAATAAATCTAGCCATAGAACCACGAAATCCCATACTCTGCTTGGTTCGCTCAAGTAATTCAGAAACTGATCGAAAAACTTCAACAGCGAGTGAATCGTAGAGCATCCATGGGATGTTAAACTCTAGAAGTTCTTTGAGGCATGTTATGCTGGATGCCAGTAGAGTAGAAGCTCGTACTGAATCTTCGCGAGAGATATTGTTTATGGAGGGCATTAAGTCTTCGCCAACTTTAGCCACCCACACGCCCACTCCGGTCATTGCCAACTCTTCCAATCTGCGTGGTTGCTTGATATTAGGCATTCTGCTGAAAATCACATTTTATTGTGGCAAAATAAAACACACTGAGTAAACAATAATAAAATATTGATATAAAGACACTCACGATATGCTGGCTCTCTATCTCCCTTGGATATTTTTTTGCCTTCAATTCCTAATTCTTGATAGTATTGACTATTTAAAACGATAGATAAAAGACCTTTTGGTGTTATTGATGTTATACATGAGTCAGTTTCAATACTTAAACATGATAATTGACCTGAAAACAATTTTAATAATAATAATTTTAATAAGAAAAAATACTCTCTAACCTTAAAACTGTGCATAACACACATTATATTGATGACTTTATGTAATTCATCGATCAATTAATATCATGGATGTCATAGAAATTCAATTAGTTGGATAAAACAAGACTATATAAAAATGAAAATCCATTTTTCTACATTAAAATTGCTAATAACAATCTGTAAACAATGATATGTTTACTTAAAATGTGTGACCTGGAAATTAATGTGCCGGTGAATCATTTTGAAGACTTCTCACATTTTTTCAAATGTACAGTACATTTCTACTCGAGACAGAATTGCCATAAGCTGGATGTTAAGCTATTTTTGAATTTGATGTTTGAATAACAAGAAGATGGCGTTCCCTCAGAGGACTTATGTTTCGAAGAATATTTGTGCAGTGACTCATCAAAAAATAGTTCCATCATTGTTACTTTTGTATTTATTTGTATGATTTAATATTTGCAATGATATGTTTTGATTTATTTATAATATCTCAGTTAAGCAAAAGTTTTCTATATTTGGATTCAAGAGACTAATTAATTGAACTAACATGTAACAATCATTCCTCGCAAAACAAAATATATAATGTCAATATTTTTTCATCACTGGGTTTCCAATGTAAGCTTAATTGTGTACATTTCAAAATAATAACTATAATACTTCCTAGCTTGGAATACCAAATAAGTGAGCTTAATACTTAAGCAAATTACAACATTCTGAAATATCATTCACAAGTCGAATATGAAGAATAAGTTGTACGCAATAAAAGTGAAACTAAAATAACGCAAAAGTATGACTATCTGTCTCGATAGAATAAAAAATGTGATGTATCTCACGTAGAAAATAAAATGAAAAAAATTGGCAAAGACCGCACAAAAATAAATATAATGCTACATATGAAAATATTAAGATGGTGTGCGGTGTTTATGGAATGAAAATAGATCAGAGAGATTGTTGTGGGCGTTTCAATTGCAAACAAAAATAAGACCATTTCAACAAAAAAAACTCTTACCATTAAAAAACATAAACATGCTAATTTGGACTTACTTGCACAGAAAGCAACCAACTCAACAATGTCAATTATCATAAATAATACTAAAACTTATAACGTTTTCAATTATTGCAAGATTGACCGAGCTGATTCCATTGAATTCATGTGTATAAAACAACCTTCATCTAACCTATAACTGTATACATTCTTATATTACTAGAAAGAGACTGCCGATATTTATTAATGTTACTCACAACATGAAATTTTCAAAATCCTATCAATTTACAATTTTGTACAGTACAAATTATATGATAAACTCAAAACAATTTGAAGGGAAAACTGTAAAATCAAAACATAAACAGTAAAATTCACCGAGCAACTTATCAAAAACATACTAATAAGAAAAAAATTATGTCAGTCTAAATTTTGCTATCAATTGATCTCGACATTAACAAGAAATATACACAAGAATGACGTACGGCCTTTTACTCAGTGGTAAATTAACATGTTAGAAGCAAAATTTTATTTATAAATTGTATTTCTGAAATGCTTTGTTGAAACTAAGAAAACGTGTCAACTATTTTTTGATTTAAAATAAAGTAGACATTTGACAGACATTATCTTGTTTTCCCGGCAGCCTAGAGGTTAGCATGTGCGCTTTGCATTCCGGGGAATGAGGGATCGATTCCTACATCTGTCAGATTTTTTACATCCGAAAGTGCAGGATTGGGTTGAGCAATTGTCTAACAACTAATTCTCGTGAAAAATAATCTGTCTAGATATGTCTTCACATTGCGAACATCTCACGCTGTGTAGATTCATATGCTCCACTTTCGGAGCGAACATGATAAAAAAAATCTGGTACTTCAAATGGTAATTTGACAAAATGAAGGTTTGCAAATCTGCATGAAATTATAAAAAAAAATGTTAAAACTTAATTTTTGCTTTAAGGCAGAATAGGAGGATAATTTTTGAGGATTTGTTGCTAACCATCTGCGTAACATAACAGCACCATATAAATTTATACTCGAATATGTATTTTTAAATAGTGTATAAAAGTATACAGATTTACAGTAATAATAATATTTATTTATTATTTCCTATGATTTGTAATTTATAAAATAAAATATTTAAGTACTTACTTTTATCTAATCCTCCATTATTAAAAATAACATTTTAAATCAAGTTTGATATTTGTTGCAAGATGTTAAAAAATTATAATACGATCATCAATGTGCGAACCGATTCGAATCAACTTACATCCGATACTAAAATTTAAATTTGTCCACAGCACAGGTTGTGGTAAATAACGAATGTACTGCTCTCTCACTAGTACTTGCACATCGCATGCTGTGTTTAGAATATTTTATACAGATTCATGTTTGTAAAAAAAATGAAATAAAAACAAATATGCCTTTTTATTTGACAGCATTTCACGCTGTAGATATCTTAACATCGCATCTCACTGTTCTTTTTAACAAAGAATTAGACAATTTAATATGCTAATGTGCTTATGTCGCATTTCCACTTCGTTACTAATGGATGAAATCAACACTTTCTTTTTATAAATCAGTAACTAACCTTTTTTCAAAAATCCTTCAATTACATCGTGGTGTATTATATCGGTTAGGCAGCAATTTAATATTTTATAATATGACGAATCTTCAAATATGTTTTCCAATTGTGCAGGGATGTCTTGATGAGTATCGGCACACAACACAAAAATCTAAAAATAAACAACTTTAGGCGTATCGAAAATGAATGCAGTACCTGCAGAAACAGGATTATTCGACAGAGCACCTTAATTACGGTATATAGTATTAATTGTAGTGCAAATGGTATGTAACTAACATTGTGGAGAAAATTATTGACGGATAATTCGCCAGTAATACTCTTCTCAGACAAATCGCTACGAACGCGAAATCCCGATTTAGGCGGGGGGAATCGCCATACTTCTGGGCTCAGCATCGTTTATATATTACGTAACAGGAATTTTTGTAAACAACTCTCCAAACCGACGCTTCTGGGACCGCCGATCTATTCATACACTTCCAAAATTAACCGAGCCATTTGCTGTCAACATTCAAACATGCGTTGCAATGACATTTCCTCAGTTGTACAAACTGTACAAATATAATCCATAAATTTTACCTTCATCTAACGAATTAAGCTAACAAAAATAACGAAGGAATCTAATTTATTATACATTCTAACACATTTAAAAAAAATGGTTAATAAAGTTCATTTAATACTGTATCAATCGATCATAATTTGAAAATATTATATTTTAACTTTTATTACAATGTTTGTGCACTTGTTAGTTGTCAAAAGTCAACTTGTCTATCAGCTGTAGTATACATTGAAATATATTGAAGGGACGTTGTCAAACAATCTCTTTATTATTAGAGTATTTTCAAAATTTTGACACGCCCTAACGTATTCTTTTAATTTTCAACCATGGGCGACTCCAAAGCTTTTCCACAAACACGTAATATATATCCATGACATTTTTTTGTTTATATCCTGCAAACACTCAAATTTGTTAAAATAATTTATTGTTAAATTTACATACTTAAGATATAATGTGTAATGCACTCATATTTTTTTAATATATACTTAATAAAAGACTTGTCACATTCGAGAGAAAATACTAAACGGAATAATTTCTATTATCAAACTCAAATATTATTAATGTTTTGCCATAACTATTCTTGTATATTGAATGTAATAATATGTTTTTTTAATATTCCAGTTCCCACGGATCACATTTTTATAGTCCCGGAAAAGGGTGTAAAATTAATGACTGATATGGCTAAATGGGAGAAATCAGAGGCATATATGGTAAAGTAGCAGTAATCCTACATGTATTTTATTTTATATAGAAATAAAATGTTCACTCTACACAGTGTGAAGATATTCACTCCGAAAGTAGAGTATATGGATCTCTTTATTGTAAAGACGTCTCGATAGATTATCTTCATGGGAATTGTTTGTCAGACAATTGCTCAAGCCAATGGCCAATAGGATTTGGGAATAGAACTTGGATTGCAAGTCGCACCTGCTAACCTCTATATTACTCTCCCTCACGTATAAATTAGCTCCTCTTGATTCATGGATGTAGTTTATGAAAGTGAATCATCTTATCAACACACAATTTTATCAAATTAACTCTTAGAGTGCTCTTTAAAAAATCGTTTTACCAAAATTAAATAAACCTGAAAGAACATTCTCTATTTACTTTCAAAATGGCATAGATTCTAAATCGTGTGTAAACCTTTTTGTCATATATATTTTTATGGATAACTTACTCCATAATACATACAAAATTATAAAAGAAAATTAGCTAGTAAAAGCATGGTAACCATAAATTGATTACCAAAATATATTAAGAGTTATGTTGAAAACTCTGTTAATTCTCCTCAACAGTTGTATTATTTCATTTGACAAAGTCTCATTTATGAAGGTGTGTTATTAAAAATATCAGAAATAAATATAAATCTCCAAAATTAGCTTGCTCCACAGCATGCATTTAAAGTATTGGATTGTTTAAAACTGAAACTTGGCTAAATATTGAGTGTTAAAGTACAGCGTCTTTAGACGCGTATTTTCTATGGCCGGCCTGCCTTGTACGATATTATTGAGCGTACATAGATGCTTATGGCATACAACCGGTTAATATTGTAATTATTTTTTTCAGTTATTAACCGGATTTATTTTAAATATGAACGAAGCAGTCAAGGGGAAATCTCTATCGGCAAATTGTCATACTTCTGAAACTGTTAAAAATATAGTATCACTGTTAAATAAATTGAATCAAATTATTGATGATAACCCTCCCATTGATCAGCCGCAAAGATTTGGAAACTCAGCATTTAGAAATTGGTTGACACAAGTTAAATCTGTAAGTACTGTCATTATAAATATTATCATTTAAGTTTATATGTTTACCTGTTATTATTGAGAAGGTATCATGTGAGATCATTTTGATTTGTATGGAAAGTTTACATTATTAATGTTGAAATTAATGTTTTCAGAAATCATTTGATTTACTAAAAGAGGCTTTGCCAGAAAATTTTCACCGCGCAATCCCGGAGATTAAAATTTATTTGGAGGAAAGTTTCGGTAATTCAACACGCATTGACTATGGTACTGGACATGAGACATCATTTATCATGTTTTTGTGTTGCCTTTATAAAATAGGAGCCTTAGCCAATGATGACAAAATTCCAACAATATGTTTGATTTTTAATAGGTGAGTAAAAAATTTTGGCCTCTGAACTGAGTTGATAAACGTGCTCTCATTTAAATCAATTTGTTTCTTGCTCTTAAGATCATGTATATCTAGAGGAATTCATAATGCATCATTCAGGAAGTTAACTATACAACACATAAAAAAGTATTATAACTACTGACATTTTGTTTAAGGTACATGCAGCTTGTGCGTCGTCTACAGCAAATTTACAGAATGGAACCTGCAGGTAGCCATGGAGTTTGGAGCTTAGATGATTTCCAGTTTATTCCTTTTATTTGGGGAAGTTCTCAATTAACAGGTCTGTTACGTTATCATGTAGTCGGTGAATTTACTATACATTAACTCCTATTTTTATATTCTCAATATAATATTCTACTCTTATTTCAACAGCCCATCCAATTATCGAACCCCAAAAATTTCTGGATGAAGATATTTTGAATAAATTTTCCGATGACTTCATGTTTTTGGCTTGTATCGTGTATATAAAGGAAGTTAAAACTGGTTTGTTTGCTGAACACTCGAACCAACTTTGGAGCATTAGTGCGGTGCCCAGTTGGACCAAAATTAACCAAGGATTAATCAAAATGTATAAAAAAGAGGTGAATATTAACCCATAGTTTTGTTACTTCAATATAGTACTGACTAAGACTGCTTCATACTCACCGTAGCATCATGTTATAACAATTCATCTGCATTCCATAGTCCAAAATGTAGATTTAATATTTCATTGAGTGCCATAATTTTAGCATTCATCATTTATTTCACTATCTGAATAACATGCATGTCTACATAAATGTTATCATATTTTTTATTGTTTCAATCTTTGTCTTACAGGTTTTGGGAAAATTTCCTGTGGTGCAACATATGCTTTTTGGATCTCTTCTACCATTTCGCCCAGTGTCTATACATTAAGTACACTATTTAAGTGTTGTTGAATATTATACTTTTAAAATAAATACATTTTTGAAAAAATTGTGAAAATATTTTTTATTTCATGATCAACACCTCTATCACAACAATCCTCTTTCATAATAACTATTTAACAAGTTTTTTTTTTGGGTCAAACTAAATGTAAATTTAATTTAGCTTATAATATGAATGTAAATAATGAAAAAATAACCTACTAAAATGTAGGCGGAGCTTCGAAATAAATCAGGCAAGAAACCTAAGCTGTATATAATAAATTTAATCTTTATAACATATTATAAAGAGAAGGTGCAACGCTGTATCACCTATCACATTAAATCCTCCGTAGAGAATTTTTACATATGGGCCAGTCAGATCTTAACCTTTTGGCTGCTCAACGACTATATTTCATTGTTAGTGAAACCAATAAGATATGCTAACAACAATCATTGTAGACATCATAATGCTCATAAACGTTAACAAGTACTACTGTGCTAATGTCAAGAGGTATCTGAATTTTTTTTATGTATTCAAATTAAACCTTTTTTCAAAAAAAAATTAATTACAGATTTAAATTTAAAGTGATATACTGTTCGACATTTCAATTTACTTTAATAAGAATAAGCTGTCATGATTCCGCAGTCAAATATAAATTAAAGCACAATATTGGCAATCTGTGATGGATATTTTGGGCCCTGGAGGTCTTCAAATGAGGTATATTGATAAAAATCTTGATTCAAGATTACTTTAGATTCATTCGGGTTCGCTATCAGTCATATAATTTATATCAGTTAGCTTGCAGTTAGGATGTGAATAACAAATAAAAGATAGTAAATTTCCTATATGAAATGTTGGCTAAGCATAAATTATTATTTGCAGTAGATTTTGGATGGGTAAATAGAGTAATAAATTGAAGGTCCTTTACAGTTTGTTAAACATACTTCCATTGGCAAAACTATACTTAAGCTGTAAGTAATATTAAATTAAATTACAAATATTAACCTGTTAACCGGGGAATTCCCTTATTAATTACGCAGCATACAACGGGCGCGAACTCTTTCACTAGGATGTGTCAGTACGTCACGCCAGGAGGACGTAATTCCACATATTTTTTTTTTTGTATTTATGCTTGAAATAGATGAAAAGACTATGAAATTTATATTTTTTCGTTTATTTATATATAAAACACAAAGGAAAATACAAAATTACAAACAAATAGAAAAGAATACCAACACGTCCACCACTTGCAATAGCGAAATGATACTGATTCCCTACGTGTCTTAAATTCATGTCAAGACATGTATGTATGACTAATACCTCTGTTGTTCGAAAATATATATTCCGCCTGTTCCAGGGTGCAACATATATTTCAAGGACGTATTATATCCTACCCGTACCCGATATTGTTTACGTTTGACGTATTTATACATCCCGCTCGGTTAACAGGTTAAGAGACATATTGTTGTACAAATGTTTAAATCCAGATCAATTTAGATTTATATCAACCTTTGCATCAAGATTGACTGTCATCTATGAATTTATTAAATATCCAAGTCATCATCAGGATCTTCATCATCCCAATCATCAGTCGCGTCATACTCATACACAACATTTCCACCACTATTCAAATTGGTATATGGCAGAACCAAATCGTCTTTTATAACTTTGGCAGAATTTTCAACGGCAATCTTAAATGAAGATATGTTGTGTGGTGTAGTAGTCGGCTTACTAAGTGGTTTCTGAATACTATTTGCTTGAACTTTCTCGCTTTTCCATTGACTTCCTTGAAGATCATAAAAAAATATTTCTTTCGATTCTTCGACTTTACCTTTGGGTAATACGGTCTTGATATTAATAAAATATTTTCCAGGAGTGACTTTGGATTCCATTGTAATATATGTTTGAGAAATGTGTCTTAATTGTTTCAGCATTTTTACACCGTATAATAAACAATCATTGTGTATAATTATTATCACACATTTCGTAAATGCATGTTTTTGCAAATCGTCTATGAATTTAACAGCTAAAGGCCAACTCCATTGTGCAGATAACTGATTGATTGAATCGATAACAATGATTGATTTTTGCTTTAAAGTCTCAGTGGCACTTAAAAGGATCTGACAGGGCTCCTTTGAATATACAGAAAAATGACATATGTTGTGTTTTGCAAACGATTTCCATTTATCTTGAGAGTTTTCTGAACTTATCATCACCACATTTTCTTCATTAGAATTTAAAATATATCTTAATACGTTCTTTCCATCACAATGCAAAGAATCCTCGATAGTAATTATCCCAGAATTATATTTAGTTAACAAAGAAGACATTATAGTTTAATTTTTGAAAATAACTTCGTAAATAGTGAAAACAATAAACACTGTACAAGTTAATGTTACCATCGATATTGAATTTAATACAAGTAGAGGTTATGTTATCGAAAACTGTCAAAATAACAGATTATTAAATGAAGTTGCCATGCATCGAAATTATATTTTGTCATGAAAAAAGCAGCAGTGGGTGCCAAAAATCAAAAAATCAACTTGCCCCACAAAAGATGGATATCAAACTTTTTAGTTAAAATGCTAAATCAGTAGCTTCCAAACTGGTTCCTACTAACCTTCAAGGGTCTAGCTGAATGGTATACCGCTGAAAGGGTCCACGGTGACTTAAAATAATTTTTAAATTTACAGAAATCACCGGGGGGGGGGGGGGGTGTTCTTTGAAAGGTTAACACAAATAAACACATTGATTTAATCATGTTACATGAGGAGTATATGGATCTCCCCGGTTGCGTAGTTGGTAGCGTGCGCGTCTAGCAATCCGGGGAATGTGGGTTCGAATCCCCATCTGTTGAATTTTTAAAATCCGAAAAATACAAGACTGGATGCCCATTGGGTTGAGCAATTGTCTGACAAACAAT
>JAGVSQ010013217.1:0-11220 GCA_022683975.1 Rhyacophila evoluta
ATATTTAACTCATTTCTATATTTTCATTTTGTCTTTATGATTTTATAAAAACAATTATACTTAAAAGATACGCTCAGATTGCTCAGGGGGCCAGCAACCATATGGGCGGCTCTGGCGAGGTGTGAGCTTATTTCCATTACCGGTCATACCATAGTGTTTATTTCACTTTATTATATTAATTAATAATACATTCGGTATATCTATGGTAATGTATTCTAAAGAGTTATTCGCATTTGAGTAGGTTAATGCTAATTTTACGTATTAAATAACACACCGAACATAATATATTATGTACCATCGCTTATCCAATAAGTGTAAGATTCCACGTTCTTGATGTTAAATTTATTAATTATGTTAATTGTTTCGGCGGAGGTGTGTTTTAACAAAACGTAAACCAAGACAATGCAACTCGTTTTAAAATACAGCGGCGTGTGTGGTATTGCTAAAAATACAAAGAATTTGAAATCTATATCACCCAGAAAAACGGCTGTCTATTAAGCACATTGTATTGTTAGCTAGTTTTTAAATACTGACTTTAAATTGATTTATCGATAGAATTTTAGAAAATTTATTTATCTCATAAGTATGATGATAAAACATAGCAATATTTTGCACATTCAGACGGAGGAATATTTTGTGAAGATGAAATCACTTTTCGGAACACGTGTTTGTGTTAGTCGAATCAGCTTGTAATAGAGAATCTGTTGGAAATTTTGTAATATTATAGTTTATTTGTAGCCTCTCCATTTTATTATTTTCCATCTAACTAATAGACATGTTTCAATTCCTCAGGAGATTTTTGAAGATTATTTTTATATACCATGTTCGCTCCCAACGTGGACTATATGGATCTACACAGTGTGAAGATGTCCACCCCGAAAGAGGAGTATATGTATCTCCACAATGTGAAGACGTCTTGACAGATTATTTTTCACGAGAATTGTTTATCAGACAAATACTCAACCCAATGGGCATCCAGTCCTGCATTGTAAAAATCCGACGGATGAGAAATCTAACCCGCATTCAATTCAACCCGGAGACAATTTTATTTTTACACCATATTTTTTAATATACATATTCGCGTTTTTAATGCGTGTTTTAAAGCAAACTGCAATTAGTATA
Source organism: Rhyacophila evoluta (assembly GCA_022683975.1). Lineage (NCBI taxonomy): Eukaryota > Metazoa > Arthropoda > Insecta > Trichoptera > Rhyacophilidae > Rhyacophila > Rhyacophila evoluta. The sequence goes on from JAGVSQ010013217.1 coordinate 1,123, forward strand.
TTCTCCATATCGTGTTGAAAAATATTGGCCACTACAATGCTGAGATTTCAACCTCCTCGCAACTATACATAGTACAAATAATGTATTTTAGCCACTTGTTTAGTAAATTTAGAAAATGCCTTCGATATAAATGCACGCGAAACAAAATTAATTTTATTTAAATTAGCGAATCCAAACCCTGGATTTTAAATGATTCAGATTCGTCGGACGCACTCCACTAATCTAAAATATTAGAATAACTCACGATATGTTATGCGCGCATTTGTCGATCTTGCATTGATTAAATTATTTCAAGCACTTAAATCGAATGAAGTCGGTTCCTATTGCCGCATCAAAATAGACTCGCCGTCGACTGAATGACCAATGCGCAGAATAGTGCTGCCTTTGCCAATTTTCTTTTAAAAATAATATACGAGTATGAACAGCAACTTTCTCTGTCCGCCGGTTCGAAGATGATAGTGATTGGCTCTATTACAAGAGACACAAAGTGACATACTGTAAAGGTGCTGAGCTGATACACAATAATGTAAACGGATGCTATTTCCATACTTAGTAATTTCAGACGTTTCTTTATTAATACTTTATTTTAACGCAGTCTTGTTGAAGCTATAATTACACCAGTTTTACTCCTAACTTACTGCGAAGTGAGCTCAACTCATAGAGAGCATTTTTTTCGATGTTAAATATTATTGAGTTTTAATAATTCATATTGATTTCCTTCGACGAATATAAACGAATATACTCTGGCACAACCTTTAATTGGATTTAACGTCATATGTTCAACTGTATACAATCGAGAATTGAGTGTGGAACAATTTATAACCGCTCATCAGGTAAATCATTCATTACTAAATTGCTTGATAAGACTTTTATGTTTTATGCTTTTCTGGTATATTTATTCAGAAACACGATCTCGTGCTATTTTGTGCAAGACCGCGGGGAGGATAGAAGATCGTCTGCGTCAAAGCGACCGTAACAGAGATGCAAAATAGCTGTAAATAGGCGAGTGAGCAAGTAAGCAAATTCGGCAGGGCGTCGGTCACGACAGCGCGCTCACTCGCTCATTCACACATTTATAGCTATTTTGCATCTCTGTTTACATGGTTTTGTCACCGTCGCTCTATCGCCGCGACATGTATCGTGCCCACGGGCTAAGTATCATAAAGTATAAAGAACGATTAAATAATGTATTTAAACAGTATTTTAGAATATAGGTAAAATTACCTAAAATCGTATTCATATCAACGAAGAGATAATATTGCAAACCTATCAAATATATATTTTCGATCCATTAGTAGAATCATTTTTATCTATACTTTTTCTATGATATTTTAAACAAGCAGTGCTAAGCCGTGAGTGCCAGATAAAAATCTTTGCAGTAATAAAAATACACAACGTGAAAATGAATGCTGAATCCTGAATATTAAATATAATTATTTATAACCATACCGTTGTCATCGTGGTATTATAATGCGAAAAAGCAACATATAATACTATCTTATATTTTTATGTTGCGCTAATGACTAATAAATGAGCAAAGAAAACATTAAAAAAATACTATGACATTCAAACCGCCGCTCGATTAATATCTTAACACAATATTTGAGGAAAACTTTCCGCTTATTCAGAATAATTTTCATATATATTTCAATTTCTATCGGACGTTTTTTTACAAATTGTTCTCATTCTCATCGTCGTATATTTCGTCTAATAACTCAATCACACTTTTTTTGCCGATTCTCCTTTTGTCACATTGATGTAGCGATATACAGATTCAAAAATTTTGTTTTTATAGACACACATAACATTCTTTCTGTGTTCAATTTGTTCAAAGCTAAGCGAAATTTTGTAACATCTCTAGATTTTGCACAATGATTTTGATAAGGGCTTTCCTACTAAGCCATACTCAATCACGTAAAGTAATAATGCTCACATATTTTCTTTGTGATTTTAATTAGCTTTTAAAAAGCTCAGCGTGTATTATATAATATATTATTTATTATTGAATTAGAAATAAGTATATGATAATCTGTAAGAGTTTCATTAAATATGTATTGTAACCCCATTTCACTTTGAGAGAAAGCTGAAAAATTTATGATGTGCTAGTTACAAAATATAATATTCTCTCAGTTAATACATAATTGAAAACTAGTTTTCAATAAGTTGCTGCTAACTTATATGTTACATGCTTAAAACGAATATAAACTGGTCTGAGGTAGCCTAATAACTGTCTAGTGAATAGTTACTACACAAAGGGCTAATTCTAAGATTCCACCCATATAAATTTCAGTGCTTTTGACATGAAATCTTGTAAATAGTTTCATTTAATTATGTACGTCTACTTTATATTTGTAAAGATTGTTTAAAGCATTTTATGGAAACACTTTCTAGTAAAATACTAATTTGAAAATAATTAATTCACTTTTAACATTCTTTTTTGTAAGAAAGAATATGTAACGTGACGGTAACACTTGGTTATAATGGCTGTGTCAAACTAGAATAAAAACAATAACCCTCATAAATAATGGGAGTTTGCAGATAATAGCCCTTTTAATATTGGTGTTTTATGTTTGTCTGAGGGCGATGTATTTTATTGCACGCGAAACGGGAAAAGCAACATGCTTTTATTTTTATGGCGCTAAATATCGTGTGTCGATAGTGTAAAAATGCAACGTTATTACATTATAATGCAATATAAAGCATGGTGTTTATTATGTAGATTGAGGAAAAAAATCCTGTATTAAAGTTAATTTTCTTCACACATTAGGGGTAGAAATTGTACTGAACAGACATTTAACTGTTTGGGTTCAACACTCTAAGAAAATATACTTCTTGAACCAACATCAATTAATTATACATGCATAAAATATTGGCTATCGCCTACTAGTTATTACAATTCAAAAACGCTATCTACAATCGTTTGTTTTAAACGAGTTAACAGCAACTAAATGGTTCCGAGATGCCAAATATAAATTTACATACATTTTTGTATTATTCCAAAATATCAACATTGTATATTGGTCTTTAAGGTATAATTTAATTCGAAAAAAATAACCAAGAATAAAATAATTTATATTATATATTCTTCTTCTTAGTTTTGAACAATCCTCGCCTCCCTTTCATCTTCTCTGAAGGTGTCGTAATATCATCTTATTTTCATATTATAACACTTACATATCTTAAGCGTTATTTTTTATATTTTAATTTCGAAGCTTTGGTATCTCAGGGGTCATGGAATGCATTTACAGGAAGAAACCTTAATTTTATTTGCTACTGTTGAATATAATATATTTACTTTTAATACAGGATATCCATATGTTTCAAAAAGTTGTAGTTAATATTATAGTAAATGATTTTGATAACAAATAACTGTCATTAATTAAAACTAAAATATATTTGGGAAACTGTGAATATATTTATTTCTGATCGCCGGATACCCTAGATTGAAAATGTTCGAGTAGCTCTGTCATAGATGATACTGATACAATCGAGAAAAAAACTGCTACCAAAGAAATAATATCGTACTTCTACTAGATTAATTTTATAAGAAATATCACCTTATTTGTTTAAGTTACTTAATTTAAAATAAAATGAACTTAAGGAAAAAGGGTTTTTTGTGTAGAAAATATTTATGGAAATTCCGTGATTTTTTTTTGTTTTTTTTTTTAAATAAGTGTTGTTTTGCGAAAGGGTGCAGATACGATATTTATCGTTTTTATTATACGTCAGCATATATATTTACTTGGCAAAACGTGCTACCATGATTATTATCATGAGTTGGTCACGTCGCTAATAAATACCACACATGTGCGTCGCGACGTCGTTTTTAATTTTTTTTTCGGCAGTGTATAAAGTTTTATGTTCGGCAGATCGGCAAATTATCTTTCTTGTCTGTGGAAACTTTATTCTCATAGACCCGAGGCATGACATCGCTTTATTTTAAAACATAATATTTACAATAAAATTTAGCTGGGAAGTTGGAAACCATTTTAAATACAATACACCGAATTTGGATCGAGTTTTGTGATTTTATCCACGTGTTTTTTTTAATGAGGCATCCGTGTTCAGTGAACGTTTTCATTTATGATATTAAATTTTAAAAATAACATTTCTAAAGTTGAAATTTTGGTCTTTCTTTGTTCGCTGAAAAGTGCTGCTTATAAAATTATGAAAGTTTTCTTTACTTTTAACAAACGGTGTTTTTGAATATGTGGCATTTTTGTATAAAATAAATTTGATCATAAAGCTTCTCTCGAAGAATTTAATCATTCAGTTGTGTGCTTCCAAGTTAAATAGTTCCAGGTTGTTTTTATTTCATTGAAAACTCGCATCAAAAAACGTATTTTGGACAATTGAGAATTTAAAATCAATTTCCATCAAGCATCATCAGTCGAAAATATTAATTAATTAATCCTTAGATCATCAAAAATAATCGAGCATAATGGCAATGCCTATTGATAAATGATGATAGTTGTGATAATAAGTCAGTATAAGTAATAAGTAATGATGTGAATAAGTGTCTTTATGTAACTACCAGAATTGGTAGTTATTTTTATTCCTTTCTGTTGTAGAAAGTAACATTATTTAAAGCTTTACATTCTTCCGTAATTTAAAATCATTCATGGTAAATATTCTTACAATCAGATTTTTATCTACACATTTTGTTAAGAATAATATTGTTCGGAAGAAATACTGAATCCCGTTCCGTCTTGATGAATGTACTCCACCACCAACCAATGTGCTCCAACCTTAATGTACTCATAACTATACTGTCTGACTCGAAGACAATTATAAAAGTAATAAATGCCAAAAATATTACTTCAATTAATATAGATACTACGATAATCTACTACCTGTCATACTTAGAACTCTCTCTCATTCATTAATTTCAGTCAAAACCACTTCTCTTCAAGGGGACAAAAAATATGAACGGACATTGTTTAAACGGTGTTTAGGATCCCCGACAGAATACAATATATATATAGAAATAGATTCTTCAGTCGCCGTGTACCGTTGGAGTTCTATAAAAAATTTTGAAAAGCGATCTGGCATTTTGTTAATAATGCGCTTGTTAGTATTGTTTTTGTAGTTGTCTATTAGTATATACGAATACTAAATGTTTAGTAGGTATGCTCCATGAAAAGCAAAATAATCTGGTTTTAGAAAAACCTTGTTTAATGATGCCGCATCAATTTATTAAAATTGTATTTTTCTCGTTATTTTGTACATCAAAATAATCTCATTTGATTGCATTTTGTTAAGTAGCTGTACACAGTCACGATTTGCTAAGCTAGATACATTATTTCTAATACTATAAATGAAATTATAACTATTATGAGGTATGAAATATCTTTCTGCAATGATGATTCAAAGGCGTGCGTTTTGTTTCTAGATGGAAAAGAATAATTGTTGCAAATAGAATTGGCATTTAATTTTTTTTATTGATTTATACCTTTTCTATAACCCAAAATGAAACTGAATAAACTTTACTTATATAAATATATTTTTTATCTAGTTTTAATGGTTTCCTTAGTTAAATCTATAGTAAAAAATAAACATTAAACCAATACTTCTTAAATATGAAATTTTAATCAACTACTCATTTATGTATATATTTGCCTAACATAAATAATCTTTTTGGCTGTGAAATACTGTTTTTGACAGTGATTTTGATTGCTACAGCAAAATAGCAGTATTGAGTAATTTTGGCAAGGAGATGAGTTGTAAACATCCAGTAAGGTCCATTTAATTAATAAAGCGAACTAAATTACGTAAATCTAATTTGTCACACGAGTAAGATATAATTTCTAAAACGAGAATGAATGTTAAAATATAATTGTTAAATATTAATACTTGTTTAAATCACCCATATTATAGCGTTTGTTCGGACGCCACTGACACTTATCGCGGAGATTTAACAGTGGTTTTTTTTTCATTTTGAGGTTTTGTAAAATCAATTAAGTGTTTCCAAATGTTTTTTTTTTTTTGTTATCCAATTATGGGAAAGTGATTTCACAATGCTACCGCGAAACGAAAGTCTTAACAAATCGCAAGACACTCGTATATCGCAAATTAATTTTGTTATAGTAGCTAAACATAATATAACGTACATGTATTATCGTATTGCAATCATGTTACATACTAGGCATTATGTATGACAATGCCTAGTTCATTGTCGAAGTGATAGTCTATCTACTAACATACTGTTGTGGATATGATATTAAAATGTAATACATTCTAATACGAATTACAACAATGATAAGCCAAAAAAACAAGAAATTAAAGGCGTATATTGGTTATACGTGTTTTGAAGGCGCCACATGGAAAAATACGTTATGCACTACGTGTAGTCTTGTTCAGTGTTCGGTACAGGTGTCGCTGCTAGTAGATAGCGTAATACATACGTTTTATCATATATATTAGTCTCTCATCTATATATTGCATATTCCCATGATTTAGTAGTTAGTGTCTAGCGTTTGATTAAGAGACTCGTGAAAAAAATAGTGAACACATTGAACATTATAATAAATTCGTTCGTGATTAAATAATACAATATGATACAAATAATATATGCAACTGTAGGGCTAAGAATATTCAATTATATTGTTATTTTCTTATAAATCGTCTAGGTCAGTAGTCGGCAAACTCTTGAACCAAATATGAGTAGCACAACGTCTTAGAATTATTTCGAGAGCGAGAGAAAATTCTGATTGTGCCGCACGTGCATGTACAAAAAGCCCCGGTTTGCCAACCCTTGGTCTAGGTTATAATATCTACGATTTTTTAATAGTTTTATAACGATGTATGTCGGAACAAAACACCGTATTTATTCCTTGGATTTTAGTTACCTGCTTAAATATAGACAAATAAAAGAAAATGTTTCTTTGTTTACTGTTAAAATCTTAAATAATAAATTAGCCAACGGTTGTGCTGGAGGCATAGTAATCATGTGAAGTCACGTTATATCCGTCTGCAAAGCCCGTTGTCATCCCCCCTGAAACCAAAACATAAGTTATTATTTCAATGAGGGGTTATTTAGCATCAGAACGTTATTATTATTTTCTTGCGGATATTTACTATGTTATCCTAGTTAATGCATTTTACCGTATAAATCCTAACACACCTGGAATATATCCGACTTCAGATCCATATGCATGCAGCTGTGGGATGTAAACCTGTGATACACGGTACCGAAGTACGTGAATTTTTATAAATGATAAATTTAAACCCTCAATTTGATTATATACGAATGATTCATGTATATAAACCGTTGAAATTTATACGTACGTATGTTGTAATTTAGTTAATTATTCGCCATTCATTTGTATTGTATGTTATGTGAGTTTTAGTGAAAATAAATCGAAAATATTCAGTCAGTACTTGCATTAAATGATATTTCTATTTGATGTAGTTTCTAATTCAAAGTGCGGTACGATATGCACTTCATAATTATGACAGTACGGCGACAATCATACATACAGTTTCCGTAATCGTATCTACAGCATTTTCTAGGTCTTTTTGGACCCATAAATAACTATGAGTTATTTTATGTTTTGTCAAATGTTTCCTAGAATAATACTCTTTAATCTATGGTATGACTTTAACCTATATGGTAGTAAATTAACGAAATCTAATTAACTTTAGATTGAAAAACGTAAAATTATTAGAATGACAGTGCGTGTGCTTTTCTAAGGTATCAATGTTACGGGTGTATACATAGAATGACAGACAAATGATTAGGCGTAGGTACTGAGTGAAAAAGATCCTACAGGAGAATCGGATTAATTCAAAATGACACATGACGTTAGTAGTCCTAGCATGGATGAAGAAAAGGAATTTGTAAAAAAAAACGTGTGGCTATTAAGATCCAATATTCATAGGAAATTTATAAAACGAGAATGGTGTTAATGTTATATTGAGTGTCATCAGCGAGATAGTATAGTCTAAAGATAAATATAAATAGACGACATCTATCATGATCTCTATGGTTAAAATATTTAACAGTGATTAATTAAATAGAACTATTAGTTTACGATCCAAATTTTAATAGATGTGTTTTCTTTTTTCTCCAGATATGAGCACCGGCCGTGAGGGCGGAGTTTCGCCCGCGGGACGGTCAACCACCTCTCCCTCATCGACGTCTGCCATTGCTTACCCCTATTTCATGATGGGTGCCACTGATCTGCATTATGACCAACACAGTTCGGAAGAGGAACTAGAGGTGAGATTTTATAATTTTATTCCTGTGTGGGATAATGGATTCAAGAAAACTATAATGGTAGATTAGAATGTGTGTGATTGAGAAATAAGAATAATTAGGAAATATATCGAACTTGACAAGTCAAAGCCTATTCTCATTTTTTAGATTGCAAACCAACACAATATTAATGTAGCATTCAAAAGTATTTACTTAAATTTAACTGTAAAAATACACATTTCATTTAATTACATATTACATCTTTCCAGCTAAATATTGTTCTGGTCATTGTAAATTATTTCTTTAAATTGGAATCCTTCTGAAATTTCGCATATAGAAAGTCGTATTCTGCCATAAATGATGATTTAAAGATGCTTTTTTTAATAACATTTCGCATGCTTTATCGAATTTGATGAGATTGATATTTGCCGTTGAAATCTGGTAGCTCCATTTCACGACGATCGAGAATTTATTTTCAGTAGACACGAAATACTGTCTTTAGGGGTTTAATGTTTATTTTTATTTCTTCAATAAAGAATTTTCCGTAATATTGCTTATTCTACACTATTCGCCGTCGCTATTAAAACCTACCGATCCTCCGATAAAACTACGTACAGTTTGAACGTCGATTTAAGAATTGAGTGTTATAAATAATTTAGTACAAAACATTACACTATAATGTGTCAAATTACGAAAACGGTCGTACATTTTCCGGCAGGGTAACAAAAACAAAACAGGCATATAAACGCAGTCGCGTGATCAGAAATAAAATTCATCCCTTAAAGTGAAACAGAAACTAGTAGCGGGTTAGTGAATATTATATGGCAGCTATTAAGGCAGGAGTAAAGAATGCCTGTGGGGGGAAACACTCCCTCGCCACGTGCAATTTCCGCGCGCATTCTATATTCACTTTCCTCGCGGACAACCGATTGACTTGTGAGTGTTCATATTTCATTCATGTCGATTTTTATTATTATTATTACCAGTATTTTATTTTTAGTAGACTTTGGTCTCCCCGGTAGCGTAGTAGGTAGCGTACGCGCCTCGCGATCCGGGGAATGAGAGTTCGATTCCCCATTTGTCGGATTTTAGATGCATGAATGGATACTCATTATTTGATCTTCCAGAGTGAATTTCTTCACACTGTGTAGATCCATATGCGCCACTTTGAGAGCGAACATGGTATTAAAAAAAAGACCTTATATTATATTTCAATCTTTTATATTAAACTCTGTTATGAATTGTAAATATCTTCTGAAAAAAAACGAAATATTATACATTATAATAGTATCCTATCATACCATAAAACAATTTCTCTAATGTACCAAGAAAGAATACATACAATTCGTTTTTCTTTATACATTTAATACAAGTATTTTAAAATAACGTTTGAATATAAACACAATTCACAAAAAGCAATAACTAAAAATGCTTAATATTTTCTATAGTAATTAGTTTTTCGATTATAGGTGTATCCATTTTATTTAAACGCTTTATGATATTTCTTTGGTTACTCTACATTACTATTACTTTCGATAAGCTTTTTCTATAGAGAAATGCTGAAATGTATTTTGACAGGATGGTAGTCTACTTTTTACTACTTTTATATTAATAATTAATTAAAAAGTATACTAATAAATGTGCGTTTTATTATTGCTGTTCCAGCTAAATTATATTAAATAACGCGTCGATCTATTAGTGTGAAAGTATTTCCCGTGAAATTATTATAAAAAAATCTTGAAATATAAAATATTGATGATAATTACACGCAAAGAATCAAAAAATATTGAAATCTATTAAAGTATTACATTTTTTTATTATTATGAATATAAACTGGTTTTGTCTATTAAGATATTATGAACTGATAATAACTTTCAACTGGTGATTAATAATATTATGAT
>JAGVSQ010013218.1:0-11219 GCA_022683975.1 Rhyacophila evoluta
ATCGAATCCGCATTCCCCGGATCGCTAGGCGCACACGCTACCAACTACGCTACCGCTATTACAATACAGTCAATTAAAAAATGACTAAACGATGAAAGTATATTATTTTTCTATCATATACATTACTTGTGTAGCATGTAGCCATCGCTTTCAAAATCCTCAATCATCCTCTCAAGCCATGCCACTAAATCTTAATTCCTCTTAAATTGAAAAAATCATCAGATAAGTACGTTCATACTAAATGTATCTCCCATACAACCAACTCCCGGAATGAGTTTTTCTTTCGTTTTAATAATTCACGTAGAATTATGTCAGTTCTTTTAATAATACATTGTTAAATATCATCTTAAAAGTCTTGATAATATATTTTATTTATTACTTACATAAGACCATGAGATTTACTATCCGTGTTACTCAATATAATTGTAAATTGAATTTAAGAATTTCCCTTATATTTTGTATTATAATCTAAATATATCGATTTAATATTTAATCTTTTTTAATACCTCTTAGTATCAACTAAAAATTTATTACAGTGATTAATATAATCTTTGAAGAATCAGTTGATATGCGAGCTTTGTGGTAAACTTTTACGTAACGCTCTTTCATTTGTCTTGATTCGAGCTTTCAATACAGTATTTAGTCGGTTTAAGGCTCTGTCATCCCTTCAACATGGTCTGTCTACTTAAATAAATCCCACCCTCTTATTTTTTGTCCCTCAAAATTTTAGTGTCAACCGGTTTTCTGATGTTGTCACCGTTTTTTCTCGGCCGTATAAAAAATAAGTTTAATAAATTTTGAAAGTCTTGAAAATAAATTAAGAAAATTTCATTTAATTATTTAGGATGATTTTAGTAGTTCTTTCGATTTATTTTCAATAGTTTATCATTATTTATTAAAACTCTAATATAAATATGTATATATTCATTATGGGTGAATATTTGCATTAGCACAATTATTCTTTCGTACGTTAAAACCTTTAAATTTTTGACTACACTCACCATGGGCGAACAGTTATTTTAATTTATAATACTGCACATTTGGTTGAGTCGACATTAAGAATTATAATTTAATATAATTAATTAGGCATTTCGTAATAGAGTTTTGCCAAATTAAATGCTATTTCAATTGACAATTACATTTAAATTAACTTTATATTGAATTTAAATTTGATACACATTTTGTATTATGCATAAAGCACTCGTGCTTAGTCGAATACCATTGATTAATATTTGGCTAACTGAAACCAAATAATTCTATATTCTCTTCATATTTGTATATTGATTGATTGCAAGCTTGAAATATTACAGAATATCTATAATACATAATAATTCACTGTATAATATACAAGTAAAAGAATTTTTAAATATGTTTTAGATGATTCAAAAAAAAAAGTTAAGTTATCTAAGAGACTTGTTCATTAGAAGTTTCCACTAATTATTTTTTTATAGCACCATTCGTTTTCATTTATGTCGGTTAGTTCATAAAATACTATAAGTACGTACGTACTATTTATTTTTTGCTTAAACCATGTATGACTATGTTTTTAACTACAATATGTATAGAGTAATTTTCACTTCGTGGAATTAAGTACAAGAGATTAGTTGAGTCAGTTTCTTTGTGTGGCATGAGAAAAATCGAAATGCTTCTCTGTTCCAAGGCGAGAGATACGAGTGCGAATTCAATAGAAGTATTGTTCTCCGTCTGGAGAGACATTACGTTGATCTTATCAAAAAGTGAAACGTCTCATATCCACATTTACACCCGAGACATAAGAGAGAAGTTATTTCGATTATTGGCTAAATACATTCGATGCAAGTTAGTCGTTGTGTATATATATCATATAGTATCTTTCTTGTGGTAAATATTGTAGTGTGTATTTAATATTCACACAGATTGCAATCCTTTTGATCACTTCTTAGCCACCTTGTATTTTAGTTACCATCCATTGTGTAACCCTTACAGTTAGAGATGAACTATCGAACCGGGAAGTTTTCCTTTCTCGTAAAGTAATTGAGAAAAGATCTTTCTTTCTCTATCGTTCTCTCGCCTCGCGCATCTTCCCAGCCTTGTCTATCTCCCTAAAGGCAAAGCGGATAAAAACTTTGCGAAAGACTCTGAACAAAAAAACAACAACTGAATTGAAGCCAGCACCGTACGGCGAAAGCTAACCACTCGCTGGAATAACAAATCTAGAATATATGAAACACACTGTAGCAATTGTTTGTTTGGTCATTTTTATTCATAGTTTTAATATGAGTAAGTTATAACAAGGTAAAATTCTGTTAAAGTACAGCTTGTCTCAAAATTAATTAAACGTATATGGCTTAAATACAAATTCGATTAATGAAGTTTACGTATAACTATTATGTTAGTATTTTAAAACAAAAATTATCTGTATAATCTGTACCATCATTACTGTTAAAAACGTCTATTACTTTCTAAATGGCATCCACTCTTTTCCGTTGATTCAAATATTCGCAGAGTTTTTGTTAACGTAACTCGAAAAAAAATCTCAATTTAGACTCAATTTAAACAATTGATTACATTCTAGTTTAAATAATTTAGAATTAACTGTCAAAATGTATTTAAAATATGAGGCACGGAACTTTCCGAGTCTGGCAGAAAACCGCTGGAGTACACAATAACGTAATATTACGGTTCCCGTAGGCCAAGTGTTAATACTGCAGTTGTTGAATTAGAACTCGCGATCTCCGGCTCACGTTAAATTCTCTAAACTCTGCTACTTACATATTTTTATTATCATATCAGTATTTTTATAAACACTCTTTATAGAATAATCACGTTCTCCCAGTGGTTAATTATCATTAAAACATCGAATTTGATGTCAACCGTGATTTCCTTGAACGTACTTAACAAAAACATTAATCTTTGATATTATTAAAAAATCTATTTCATTTCAAATCAAAACTTTATATTAACTGCACGTCGCATACATTCATAACTCAAACATCACCTACCAGTCATAATATGCTTTATGATATCGCCCGTCATATTTTGCCGACTGGGTAAATTCGGTGTGCCGATATCTGGCAATAATTTTCATCGATCGATTCCGACCCTGTCCCAACACGAATTAATATCGGCAGGACTGATGAATTTATATGCCCACGTTCGAACCTACAACGAACAATGATTGCCTCGTATAATTATAACGTGACATTGATTGAAGTAACACTCGATTACTTGGAAGAACTGTATTTAGCAACAGTAGATTAATTATTTTAAATTATAATTATACATTGGTATGTTCTTCTTTATTTTTTGCCATATCTGAAGATTAATATTATATTTTACAATAATTGATAGCAATAGTATTTTTTTTGTATTATTCATGATCTAGCCGGGTCGTGAAAAAATACACCTTAAATATATCTTGACAGTACGGAGATCCATGTTATACATTTAAAGAGCGGTCATCTTCACACTGTTAACTGAAAAATCCATAATTAAAACTGATAAACAATTGATTTATATTAACATTTTTGAATACATTTTTTAAATTGTAAGTATTATACATAGTTGTAAGTTGACAAAACGTATCATATATTTGTTAAATTGTTCAGGGGGACGAAAAAACCTTATAATAAAAACAGTATTGGTATATTAAAGCCATTAAAATACAGGAAAATAATGTTTATTTTAATTTTTTATTTTTTTTTTCATTTTCAAAATTTATTTTCATAAGGTTGTTTGGTCCTCCTTACTAATTCGACACATATATGATACGTACATCAACTTGTGACCATTGATTTATTTGTTTGAATATCGATGTATAATGTTTAATATCTTTCAGAAAATACGCGTTACGTTAAAGTCAAGTTATGTATTTTTAGCCATTGTCATAATATATTTATACGAATAAATATAAGTCTAGTTTTAGAATGTTTATTTAAAATGTCTAAAACAGAACAACGTTAAAAATAATATTTTGTTTGTGTTATATGATCTTTATTAAGAAATACCGTTTACAAATAAGTTGAAATGGATTGTGTTTTATATTTTTACTTAGATTATTTGTTAAAGATAAACTACTCTTTTACATTATATATATTTATAAATAATTATAGTCTACCGTAAAAAAGTAACAATTAATAATTAATATTATATTTACTTAATTGTATACGTAAATAATTCTGTAAAAATATACCTACTTTAAATTAGTATAGTTAATATATTTCACATCGATATAATGTTAAATCTCCAGAAATAGTTTGTATTGATTTTTCTTTATAGATAAATGGATTTAAAATTATGAATGTAATGAAGAGCCTCTATTTATGAATATTAATGGTAAAGTTCTGATTTATTTTGCTTTTAATACTAAGTATTCTTGCATGGCATTTAAGCCGGTTTACAATAAAAGTTCGATGTTATAAATGGCAAGCTTTTATTTGTGTGAGCTTTTTGTGCAGTATCATCAATAATACATTTTGTAGATCGGTTTCTACATTTAATGCGACTGTAATATTATTTATCGTTTACCTTTTGCTCGCTGGCCAAGCTTGACAATCGTTGTGTTCATTTTTGACCCCCACAATAAAGTATGTCAGTGTGATTGCCTCTACAAGTCTAGTACTACCATAGCTGTGTGATGTAACTGGTACAATCCACATTATTTATTGGGTTATGGCTGCTCACAATTCGACAGCACCTTGCCGCCATTGTCCGAATCTGTATGAGCCCAATACATCATTTTCTCACACACAATTGGAGTAACAAATCACACTGATTGAAATAAATATTTTCCTTCTTTTGTATACACAACCGGGCTTCGAGTTTGATTAAATAATTTTGTTTTATCTCCGGGAGATGGCGGAAAACAAGCTACCTCGTTAATAACAAAATATTACTTCCGTACTGTGTGACTGTCTTTTAGATTGTTTGCTGTCGATTTTACTCAAAAATTATGAAAACAGCGTGCTTTTAATTTGCGAATATTTTGAAGCAGTCTCACTTTATAAAATGAATTTATAATATTGTATATTATAAAATGAATTATCTATTCAACGCTTTGGTTGCTATGATCTTTTTTAAATAATTCGAAAGTTTCACGAAGAAATCAATTACGAAAGACTAATTATAGTTATGTTATATTATAATAAAACATATCGACTGTGGAAAGAAAAACGTACGTCAGCCACATAGAACACATTTTGAAGGAGGCACATAAAACATTTATTTGAGGATTTTGAGCCAATGTCAAAACATTACGTGTACACAACCTTGAAGTGCTTTTACTATAAAATTATACATCTTCTATTATTATTAATTATATTTACAAACATATTTAATTTGGGGAATTATCAGTTCTACAAGTTATGGATATTCATTTCAAAGTCTAGCAATTCGGAAGCATTTTGTTATTTTTATTTTTATTTATATGATCATTTTGTTTATTTATTTTAAAATAAAGAGGTCACTGTTTTAAATTACATAATTCTATATTGTTTGCTTTTTAAAAATCAAATTATATTTTAATGTTATATTGTTCGTTACTATAGCAACACTTCAGTCAGTCAAACAGTTACAAATCTTTCCTTATCAATGATATAAATGTACCGTGATATGATCTAAATATAGGTTATGTCTGAAATGATTTCTCATCGATATTCATAAACATAATGAAATAAAACAACTATGTATGTCCGCTCCAGGTATGGATCAAATGGACGTCTGTTTTCTGGGGATTTATCTTGACAGATTGTTTTTTTCACAGGGGTTAATTAATTTTTAAGCAATCTTACACTGTATCTTATTTATTCAATATGATATTAATTTAATAAGTTGACACTAATGCGTCATTTCAGCTTACATCCTTTTGGTGGAACGTGTATTAATTTATATACATTCAAATTATGGAATAAAAGAAATTTTGAAAAATTAAGGGTTACGTCCTTTTTCCTTTCCATAGTTGATATATATATGTATATATAAATATATCAGGTTTCCGTATGATATTATAGTATGCCGTATTGTTAGAAGCAAAATATTTAAGCTAGCAGTAAAATATTATCTAAAAATACGACTAAGCTTTCATTATAATTATTATATAATTAGTGCGAGAAACGTTGTGTTATTCTTAATAATTTGTAAACCTTTTGCTGATCGTCTGGGATATTTCTGTCACTCTCCTTGCAGTTTTCTTCAGTACAATCCAACGCAACCGGTAGCCAATATCTTAGAATACGTGTTTCAGAATCGACGATTGTAGGTTTAAATCCTACAAATACAAGATATTTTAAATCCAAAGATTCGGAACTGGATTTCCAATCCTGCGTCTCATTTATAATTTAATTATAATTTCTCTTTCGGAGCGGATATGGTAAAAAAAATCATATTCAAAGTTATTTATTATTAACACTTTCGTAATGGATTTGGATGTGAGATGTATATAATATATTCATTGATTCTTCCACGATTTATTCGATACTTAATACTAACGGTATTAATAAGAGTAAAGTTATGTCTGGAACTCAATCAATAATTGGTATTTAATATAAACTGAATTGTTATCCTGAGCACGTCCTTAAAATTTCACAACTCTAGCAATTAATTACCTTACACTTAAAATACCAAAAGTAATATCCCTCTTACATTTATATTTTTTTCTCTTTTTGCTAGACGTTTTTTTATAGACAGCATACCTTCAAAGCCTTCATATTTAGTTCGATATTTGATTATATTCCTATAAAGAAATTATGTACTAAAATAATTCCGTTGAACATCAATCGCGAAATTAATCTTGTTTAATACAGTTTCAAAGGTTTTTTTTTTGATATTTTTTCAATTTGATGATTGTAAGGGGTCTTTTTAGACTTTAAATTAACTGAAAAAGAAGGACGAGACACTTCAATCGTATTTTAAATCTAATATCAATTGTACCTGACTATTTCATTTTCGATTTTTTTTTACGTGGAATTTTACTTCTAAAGTAAATTTGTATTTTAATTTGAAATTCTGATTGAAAGCACTAGATGCCTCAAAAGGTGAGTCGCATTTCTTTCTGAAAACTTAATGAAATATTGGTTCAAGAATTTGAAAAAGCTCAACGGGTTTCTGTACAGAACTTTTATGCCCGTAATGAAATAGTTAGTTCAACTAATATAAATATTAAGATTTATTTAACACTATTATATACGACATAAATATTCTTAAATTCTATCACCATAGTTTCTCAAGTACACCCACGTTTCAATGTTTAATGATAATTCTATCATATATATTAAGCATTTTTAATTATATTTTTATCATTTTCAGCATAAACATTTGTAATTTACAGAAATATGAATAGTTGTTGTATTATACATTCACCTCAAAAACAGCCATTGATTTATTATTATATGAATAGTTCCATGACAAAATATATTTTCATATTATAAAATAGATTTTTACAGCTTTTTCGCTTCTGGTAGTAAACAGTTTGAATGATGACTTTAATGCCAAAAGAGTTTTTATAGTTATTTATTTATAATATTAATTTCTCTGTTCATACTAAATACTATAATACGCGATACTAATACGTTAAAATATTAAAACATACACGTGTTATTAAAAGTAGTTTAGTTAAATACTTAAATATAATATAAATATAACATAATAACTTGGTATATTATACCTTTTCTAATGGTTTATATAATGTATAAAATTGTGTTACTGTGGTATACAAGACTATGGTATCATATTAAATTTAAATAGAACTTTTTCAAGGAGCAATGTAAGAGAAATTTATGTAAAGCTTTACTTTATTGCTTAATTGATATTTTATTATGATCGTTTTATTTTCACCGAAAATAACATGATATATGTGTATAAATCGCATTAAGCAAGCTTGACATACCTGAGCTTTTTTAAGCTAATACCTAAGCTCTCACAAAGTGGACGCGAGCTTCTAATATTTTTATTATTCTGTGATAGTAATATAATACAAAGCCTCCGGAAATCGATGATATCGGCAAGTTTCTCCACGTAAAAGGAAACCTCATTTCGTATTATATCTTTACTGCATCTATATGTTGGGTCACTCTGTCTTATATTATGTTACTTACTTCTGTAACAAAACATATTTATCCAGAGTATACGTAAGCGGGGTTCTTTTTGATACAGTCTGTTGCCATAAAATGAAATCGGCGTAAGGGAAACACGTTTAAGATTATTTTAAAAACAAATAAAAATCAACGGCTCAATTTTGATTGGCTCAAATTACCCCCACTCTTCGTCTCACTTTGAAAACTCTTTCTTTATATTTTGTACTTCAGCGTTTTTTGCAGAGATGTATTAGGGAATATTAAAACCATCTTATTAATAAAATGTCTAATCAATAAGCATGTCAATTTTCCTCTCGCGAGCTTTTAGTAGTGTAATATATTTTGTACAAAAAGTTTAACCAGACATTAATTAGCATTCGACATAATTAGATTCTTGCAATCAATTCAGTGTGTAATCTGTGGTAATTTATAATCGAAGATAATGGTGATGACACTTTTTGCTCGTCCTCGGAGCTGGAAATTGCGAGGTCGAATCCTACAGCTGCAGGATTTTTAATATTCCAAAAGTGTAAGACTAGTTACCCAGCAGGTTAATCAATAATAGGTTTATTTCGTAGGCTGACTCATTTTAACGGGAAAATGAGAATTACATAATTAAAAAGCTAATAATGTATAATTTTATATTTGTTTAAAAATTTAAAAACCGGCATACATGAAGCAATATTTGGAAACTGTAAAAAAACTTTCATTGAAACAGGCAGTTGAAAGTTAAGTCTGAATAAACTTTTTAATGTGCCCAATCTTTGAGTGTCATTAATATTATACTGCAAAACAATGTGGTTGATATCTTTATTTTCCATTCCACGTTTTCACACTGGACCTTTCTACAATCCCAGCACGTGCCAAAAATTCTGCCACATTGTAGCGGTCTGCTCTACAACGGTTAATAGTGACGATATAATCCTGGGGGAGTTTTTTGCGAGCGTATTACGGTGTGATTTTTTATATATAATATGTTTTTTTTCAACTGCAAAATATAATATGTTTATAATGTATCGATATATAATATATATGACTACTCCAGAAATGTAGTATTTCTGGAGTGGTCATTCTCGCTTTCCCATATTGATGTAGTTCACTTTCGATGGGGATATGGAAAAATAAAAATTTATTAACTTTAGAGATCAATATAAGTCATTAAAGTTGTTCTGATTTATCCCCAGCTATATCGTTATCACAGGAACTGTTTCTGACTTGAACATTTTTTTTTAAAACTATCCATTGCTATCAATACTAAGTATACTTGGAAAGATTCTATTGTATACCTAACACAGAATGGGTCTTTATATTTGTTATCCAAATTTTAGAGCCGACACTGTTTGTGGAGTTGTCTCTTTTACCCAAGATATTTCCATCCCTCTCGTCCGGGCACTCTGCCACGATCAAAACAAATTGGCGGCAAATGAAGTGGAAGGCAGATTTCGCGCGCAAATTATCTATTCGTTCGTATGCAGATACAAAAAGGAAATTCTGATGAAAGTGAACGGTATGTATAAAATTTTACTCTAGAGACTCCCCACCTTCTCACTCTTTATATTGGCAATGGACAGTTATGATAATATCAAAAACCATTGGCCACAGAACTGTACTAGAACATGTTATTGATCATATTTTACATTATTAATTCCATGAGGAACCAAGAGGGAAGAGTTCTTTCGACTGATGCGTGGTCTGATCTTTAATACCGCTTCGGCTAATGTCAGTCTGTGTCCCTGAAAACTAGCTCGTAGAAATAGCCTGCTAGTAGTGATGCAAATACGGATGGTAATAGATATGCTTAACGACATTGCCTCGGTCACTGATATCTTCCACCTTATGTATAGTCAGTATAAATTTCTACAATATGACATATCATACGGTGCCCATACACGTACATTCCCCTGCTGTCCAGGGAATGTCAGTCAAAGTTGACGATCATGATTGAAGCAGCGTGCGAAGCAAGATGGCATATAACATGAGTATATCGATCAGACTGATAACGCGGACTGTAAAATGTATGGCCTGTCTCAATCCCTGTAATTTTCTTATACTGACAGTCCCTGGACTGTAAACATATTGTAGGCGCGTGGGTACTATTAGTCTCCCAGAAGGCTCTTTTTTCTTTCTTGTAAATCTTATTGTGGTAATGATAAATTAATAAAAAAATCAATTAGTCTGAACTTATATAGTACACATTCTCATGATTATTTCCAAACATTTCAAAAGTTTTAAAAACATATTTTTGTGCGTCGTGAACGAAAAAACTTATATAACTTGATTTATCGTATTTTGTCGTCCCAACTCCCTTGGTAAAACAAATTCTCTACAGTGCGAAGAAGTAAATCAAAATTGTATTGAAGATAGTTGCTTGTTACAATTACAATTATATTATATCCAATAGCATATATAAATATAATAATAAATATAAGTTACTCTATTTTTATATATTTCGACAGTGGCCGTGAGCTAAGCGTGAAATGACGTAATTAAGGATACTTGAACAATTAAATGTAAGACTGAATTGATCTGTTGGCTTACTACTAATTATCTTCTAAAATATTGTCGAAGTTTTCTTTGCAAATGTCTATATATTCCGTTCTGTTACCTGTTCACAGTGATTGTGACTTATCGACTTTTTTAAATCTCGAAATTTGGAGAATGTTATTTAGTTAATATTCCCGAGAAATCTTCTCGAGAATTTTCGAAATTTAGCAGAAAAATCGCACGTGCATTTATTCATTTGATCATTTTAAATTGAACACTGAAATAATACGAGACTAAGCATTTCTTATTTTTTATAAATGGTTTACAAATTATACACGTAAAAAATAATACAAAAAAAAGTAAAATGATATTTACAAACATATATTACGAATCACGATTAATATTAAAGAAAACAAATTTTGGGATTCGTCCAACTGAAAACAATTTGGGTTATGCAAAAAGTTTAATTAACGTCACATAACTCCTTTCAGAAATTTCTTTTTTTATTTCATTCAGAAGTGTTTTATTTATTTCTGTATTATCAGCTATGAGAGCATTAAATTGATACTTTAATATACCATCTCCGCTTAATAGATTATCATCTTGTTGGCTTAAAGCTTTCATTGCCAGTTGTAAGGCCCTTCAAACACTAGGTTTCGTTTTACGTACGTCCAGGATCTTTTCAGA
>JAGVSQ010013219.1:0-11218 GCA_022683975.1 Rhyacophila evoluta
GAAACAAACGACGAACGGCACGATGCTTGCTAGTTGAGTTGTTGATTCGAAGTGATGAGAAAGAGAAAGAACTCGGCCGCGCGTCGCTTCTTAATGGTTATTAGAAAGTTGATAATATTGCGTATGCTGCGCTTTCATTGGTTTATTATAATGTTTATTTATTGTCTAGAACTTTAGTGACATTCGATATTGATGATTAACTAAATTCACACTGTATCTATATAATATGGCTAAGATGCAATTGATTTACATAACCGGCTGAATGTATTTAATTTATATACGCCACATATTCTTTAATATATCGAAATACTTGATTTCCCTTTTTTCTGACCATTAAAATTGAGTTGTTTTTTTATCTGGCATTAAAACGATCCTCTACTGAAATCAGCTTTACTTAAAAATAATAAATTTAGCTAAAATAAATCAGGAAAACTAAAACCTTTATTTGTATAGTGCATGTAACGCTGTCTGAATTATTTCGTTTCTCTCAGTAGTCGGTCGTGTAACATGGAAATATCTTAGACGCAAACTTTGTCTGTTCCTCTCCATTCGCCGGTTGCACAAACTTTATGAATTAGATCATTTTTGTAACCCACAAAGTGGCGTAGTTTCTTTCAGCGGGGTTGATGTACGGCCTCGAGCCACGACGGTGTCGTGGACTTAACCATTGTTTGCGAATTTCGCTGTAAAACTTTCACCTTTTTACGATCCAACCGACGGCCGGTTGTTGCATTTTGTTTTTTTCCTCTTCTTGTTAATAAACTTTCGTCTCATTTCACTCTCGTTTATTATAAAATACGACAAGAAAGAGATTCTTTACGGAAATCAAAAAACGCGGCATTAAATTTTCGTTTTTGAGTTTTGTTTCGTTAAAGTTTGCTCATCGTTCCTCTTTTGTATATAATTTCTAATTGATGTTCCATTTTTAATAGGCAGTTCTAACTTTAAAGTCACTTTTCCTGAAGTTTCGATTAATAGTCCATTACTTTTAATTTTATAACTAATTATCAATTTCAAGTGATTTCTTTTTTACCATAAATCATTCAAAACAGATAACAGTAGCAGGCACTAAAAATAAAAATAGAAAGATTGAAGAAAAAATAGCCTAACGAATAATTTATTTACTTATTCTAGAAATTTATTATCATAATTCTCTCTCGCTCAACTGTAGAATATTAATGACCGAGGCATTTTTGTTAAGCACAGGAATTGTCCTCTGTATCAACACGATTGCTAGAAAGGTATGGTCATGCACTGATTTTTAAAAAAATCTGCAGATATTTCAATCGACCTGCAATCCTCGGGTCTTAAGCGCGCACGCGAACCTCTATGACAGTGCTCCGCAACCGGTGTGCCGTGAGCCAAATACAGGTGTGCCGCGGTCAAATACAATGTATTTGAAATTTTACAATTTTTCATTATGTATTTAATACACAATGACAAATTATTTTTCAAAATATTCTATAGAATAATTATTATAACTAAATAATTTTTCAATGGTCCCCCAGCGCCTGGTGCCAACTGTTGAAAACTGCGTAGTATGCTTAACAATACTTCCATTTTTGACGACATATTTATGTGAGCAAAGTTTTTCAACTCTTGTATTAATTAAAAATGATAAGCGGTCATGCTTAAAAGGCTTGACCAATAACTTTGGGCTGCGCTGTCAAAAATCGAGCCGAATATAAAACTGTTGTGTGTATTGAAACAAGCGCAGGTATCGCATTAAATAATTGTTATTGTATAATGATTATTAATACTGCGTAAAAAAATGTTATGATTTTATGTATGTATACTTTTCAAATAAAAAACAAAAATTTACTGTAAAATTTCTGTATCAATTTAATACGTATATATTTTAGCTTTTGGTGTGCCGCGGAATTGTAGAAAAAATTTTGGTGTGCCGTAGATGAAAAAAGGTTGCGAAGCACTACTCTATAATACCGGGCAGACAACACTCTAATTTTAATCGTATTTTCAACAAAATATCTACGTTACTTTTCATTCTTGGGTTTTCAGTTTAATTTTGACGATCAATAAAAATAAAAAAAATCTTTAAATCATAGTTGACCGCTCACTTTGACTTTTATCGGTTTTATATTATGTAGCCATACCAAATCCAATCGCATAGAAAACCTTTAACTTTTGGGCGTCTATCGAAATCATTGATTCGGATTTAAGGTAGGCCGCCCTCTTAATCTTTGCGATATTTTGTGGTCCCTTCTCGGTCCGTTGACCACGAATGTGCTTTGCAAATAACCGCTGGATTACGTAAAGGCAAACAGTATTGAATATCCTGAAGGTGCTTTAGGGACGGTGTTAGTACCCAATCGAGAGGAATATTTACATTTTAGTTAATCGATTGGCCGCTTTTACCATTACACCACTGATATCCTTTATCAGGTGACTCAGTTGTAATAGTTTGAGTATTTTCACTCGTAACATATTTTTTATGTGTGCTTGACGTATAAAACTACGATTGAAACGAGCACTACCTTGCTCCGAAATGTGAGAAAATTTAACATCACAAAGTTTTTCCCGGAAAATCATTGTCAACTGGATAATCATTAATATTATTAAATTCTGATATTATCACAATGAGTGATTTTATACATTTATACACATCGGTGCTGCATAAAGCGAGGGAAATAATAGCTTGATCAAAAAAGAATTCTTGATTGAGTACCAACCTGGGGTAATTTGATTGTTAGTACTAAATGTGACCTTCATCCGCCCGCCCCGTTCGTACACCTAGTCTTGATATCTTAACCAAAAGCTGATCTACTTTATTCGACATAAATGTCCTACGATGCTGTCTCAGTTTGGCCTCGTTAAACAGCCAACATGTCCTTGTGGCTGTCCAGAACAGGATGCTCATCACATTCTGTGGGAATGTCCAAAAATGTGTACGGAGCGGGAAGAGTTACTCAAGTCAGTCCAACTAGCTGTTCGACTTGGTTACCACAAGGGCAAATTTTATCGCTTTCAAAAAGCTTGCGGCGTCATACATCGAGTGTAATGATCTCTTCATATAAATTGCTTGACCAAATAGTCTCTTTTTTTTCAATTAGCTTCTTTTTATCATTATATTTATTTTAACTTCAGTACACTTAAATGCGTGGTAGCCTAAGTCTTGGGTAATTTATATTTGCTCCCGGGACATTCCCGTCGAATAAAGAGATCATTTCTCAATATCAGAGCTTTGGAATACGCCTGACTAAGACCAGGTGTAAGGACGGGGCGCATGGATGGCGAGCATATTAGCTAGGGGTGAATATAATTTTCCCAAGACTTTAGTTGCCTCATACTCAAGTGTACTGAAGTCAAAATAAATACAATGAAAAGAAATGTATTTGTATTTACTCTCAGAACATTTCCGATTAATAAATAAGACCGTTTTTCAGTAACAGAGCGGAATAGCCTGATTAATACCAGGCGTAAGGATGCAGCAGGTTAATGGGGGGGGGGGGGGCATTTACTAGTCATACAACCTTGGCATTGAACTGCAGTGACTAATTATTTACCCATTTAATTGACCTGCATTACTTCAGAGAGTTAAAGAGAGATTTTCGCTGCAAGTTGTTTTGAAATTGGAAAACGACCGACCCAGTTAGATTGAAAGAGTTGTTTATGGAAGCCAAGACCATTACAATCATTGTAATGATGATTTAATGTATAACTTAAAACTTAGAAATAAAGTCGTATGAATAATTCTCGAAAAAAACTTCAGGATACAAACAATATCTTCAACTATTTATGAGTACGGCATCCAATGAATACATATGCACTTGGAATAAGAAACATCTCACAAGGATCGTCCGGTACCAAAGGTTTTGGATTTAAATTCTGTAATTACATAAAAACTAATACGTTTCAACGTTTATATAAATAGTGGACATGGGATTCCTAATAGATTTTAAAATAACTATAATAAATTGAGAGAGATAAATTCATAATATTAAATACTAGTATTTAATACTTTTCGTATTTTTACATACAAATATTTGAATGACCGATATATTATTATTTTAAATGCTTCACAATTCTAATTTGTATTTTTTCAACGTGTTAAATAGACAAATAAACCATAGAATGATCCATGAATATATACATGATACATTACTTTTAAGTAAAAATAATGCAATTAATTAATTATAATTACTTTAAATATATCAAAGATCTACAATATTCATGAAAAATGTAAAAATACTACAAAATTTTATCTCATTAGAAAAACAATTTATTCTTTCATTAAATTATTATTTTTCGGTATCTGCTTGTTTAATTGAAATTTTTAGATTGTATTTTTTAAAATTAAAGCGACATAATGTTTTTATTTTTAGACGACCATTTTTATATCGGTTTTACGAAAGCGCTCAATTTATTTCGAGAACATTTATAAAATTAGTGCTTCACAATTTAAATTTTCTTCCATCGTTTCCGCTAATGAAACCTGTTTCTCAAAAACAATAACGTTTAAGAAATAATATTTAAATTGTTTTATATGCACATTTTTATTTTTTTACTGGAGTTTTGTCGATTAATTTAATAACCCTTCAAATGCCATGGCCATTTAAGTTCGCAAAGCACTCCATGTGTAGGTACTGGCACCAAGTAAAATAAATTATCGGTCATAAAACTTTTAATGGCAGTTCTCGGGTTACTTTCGTAATACTTATCCGAACGATAACATCTTCATATTATTATAACGATCGTCAGATTTCGAATGCCAATAATATTATCGACTAATTCAACAGTATCGTAAAAAATATATTTAATAAATCAATATTACTTAAGTATTTCTTCCTGATAAGCGTGTTAGGTAGCATGCGCGCCTGGCAAACCGGGGAATGAGGGTTCAATTCCCCATCTGTCAGATTTAAAAAATCTAAAAATGCAGGACTGGGTGCCTCTTGGGTTGAGCAATTGTCTGACAAAGAATTCTCGTGAAAAATAATCTGTCAAGACATCTTTACGTTGCGGATATTCATATACTCTACTTTCAGAGTGAATATTCTCACACTGTGTAGATCCATATGTTCTACTTTGGAAACGAACACGGTATAAAAAAAATGTATTATAAACAACAAACTCTCTCCGTTCTTTATCTTCATCAATTATTTACAACATATGTTCTACCATTGACCTTATTCATATCCATATCGATTGTGGAAAGGATAAAGGATGTAACTCAAACAGAACTACCATCACGTGAGGTACAAAGCGTATATTAAATGGTCTAGTCAAAGTCAAAAAATTAAATATTTACCCGATCTGATATTAGTTTAATGAGTTATTTAAGAAAAACTAATAGAATTGATATGGTGGAAAACTTTTTTTCACGGTTGAAAATTTAACTGGTCTTCATTTTTTTACACTCAAAAGCTGAATTTTGACAATAATTTAGCATTTGCAGCTTACATACTTTTGATAGAACGTATATTAAATTGTATACATAGTGATTATTGGAACAAATTATTTGAAAAAAAAATGAGCGTTACGTCCCTTTTCTCT
The DNA here is from genome assembly GCA_022683975.1 of Rhyacophila evoluta. NCBI lineage: Eukaryota > Metazoa > Arthropoda > Insecta > Trichoptera > Rhyacophilidae > Rhyacophila > Rhyacophila evoluta. The sequence continues at coordinate 5,515 of JAGVSQ010013219.1, forward strand.
TTTGAATTTGATATATATCGGCTATAGAAAGGCAAAAAAACGACGAAACGTTCATTTAACTATTTTGAATGAAAAACAAAGTATTAATTAGACAAAACTATGAATATTAACCATGCTGAGTTTATTATCTAATAATTATAATACTTCAGATACCTTTTTTTGAAAATCAACATTTATTTCAATATTATTTTGTATTGTATGGATTTTTACTTTCATATTGAATATATGTTATTTATCCAATATGTATTTCAGTTTAACGATAGAAACCTTTAAATAAAATTGGAAGAACTTTATAAAAATCTATATTTTACTTATAATGCAAAATATGTAATTATTTCCATAAAATTTAAATTTGTAATGTACAGGTTTTTACAACGTGAAAGTTAACTGAAAAAAAACGACGTTCGACGAACATATTCCAACACTGTTATAAAGGTAGTACATCAGGGAGCTTTTGAAAGACCTTCTTGGAAAACAGGTAAAAGTTAAATAGATGGCTCCGGTTTTTTCATAATCTTAAATCTCACGTGTCTGTATTATATATTATTTTAAGAGGAAATTATTAACCATTCAATATCTCTGAGAGTGAAACTTTTAAATTATTTCATTGAAAAGTTTTTTGAGGTAATATATACTAGATTAATAATAGTTGAAAAGCTGTAAAAAAGTGAAATTTTACTTTGATACTTTAATCGTATTTGAGTTTGCAATTCTGCGACAATAGTAAAATATTTTTCATTTTGAAGACAGACTAAAGCTAACTTTGTATTTTTAAGATATTAAAAGCAATGTTTTAGGTCACAGGTAATATTTGACAAAATATCTTTGAATACACTATGTTTTTTTATAAGTTTGAAACTTTCTAATATTTTAATTACACTTTTTATCATACAATTAATTCTCAAGATAGCAGCTGTAGGAAATAATTACCAAATCTCTAATTCCGAAGCGTGTATTCACCTCTCGGCTACCGGTGACACACTACATATTTTTTTTTTTTTTTCACAATATTCTATTTTAAGATTTTTTTGAAGAAAATTCACGTATTAATAATAAAACGCAAGGGTTCGATCAGTTTTTACACAGGTTTTTCAAAAGCTATCAAATTAGGCGAACAGCTCCAGGTGAAAGTTCAAATATCTAACGTAACGGTTCCAGCATAGGTAAAATTACAAAGGGATGATGCAACCCTTATTTGCCGGTTAAAAGAAGAATTAAGCCGAGCGAGGTGGTGTAAAAAACAGAGGCGTAGACATCAAATGGAAGTCCGAAAAATCGCCAGACTCTATTAAATTAAATATTAAATAGAAGATTGTATTTTTGTGAAGATTTTGCTACATGAGCTACAGAAAATGATAATTAAATTTATACAATAAAAATAGTGAAAATAATACGAGAAAAGACTTAATAAGAAATAATATGATGATTATTTAATGTCATATCACAGTTCTTCAATTCTAACCATTTCGTCCTATGAATTATTCATAATTTATTTCTTGTAAAAAGTCATTTTTATTTTTTATTAAACGACGTCAAAACATTGAACAATCGTTATTTTTTATCGTGTCTTTTCCAAAAGTGGAATATTTGCACCATTGCAATACGAAGACATATCCTCGTAGACTTTTTTGACGAGAATTAGTTGTCAGTCAATAGCTCAACCCTTTGGGTATCCAGTCCTACATCTTCGGATTTTCAAATGTATCAATCGAACAAGCATTCGCTAGAAATTGAATTTTTAATGAGAATACATTTAGATATATCTCAATAATTGTCAATTTCAAACAATAATAAATTAATCATGTATACATAAAAGGTTCAACTCATTCTGAATATTTTATGAATTTACTCAAAAAAATATTTTGGCTATATTTTATTTATGTATACGCAAAAAAATATGAGGATATTGACTTTGTTTTAAAAGAGTAGAATGTGAATGACTTGTCTGTATGCAATTCTATATTGTCACAAATATCTTAACTAACAGGTAGTAGTAAGTTGAAACATTTCTGCATATGCATATAATTTGATGCTCGAAACTCTAGTGAGCCTTTGCGAGTTTAAACAAAGAACCAAGTCTTGTCAGCAGACATTTTTTACGATAACGACAACATATGACTATATTTTCATATGGCATGAAAAAATTACTGTTTGTAATATAATTTTCTAATACTTCTGCTACGCCAATGTGTTGATTCGGAAACATAAGTAACAGTATAGAACCATATTTTTTTGAGGTTTAGTTGCCCAAACAGAGGATTTAAGGACCCCCTTAAAGATTATATAACAGTCTGGTATAATACATACAATTATATTCCCTTCGGAAGAAGGTGGTTTACACAAAATTACTTTTTTTCAATAAAAATAAGCTTCCCAAAAGTAATAAATAAAAACAATAAGCTTCGAAAAAGTGTGGTTGTTTTTTTATTATATGCGAAAGCAATCAACACAGTTTGCTTAATGTCCTCTTTCGAAATGAAATATTAAAGAGCTTTGCGGCTCTCAAACAACAGAGTAATTACCTTGATGGAAAATAATAAATAGCAATGAAATGATAATTTATATTTGTTTTAAATAAGTAGCCAGTATTATTGGAGAAAAAATATAAGCTGAAAATGTCGAATTAGTATCTAAATTTAGCTTTTAAAATTGAAAGCTTGAAATTTGCGATTAAGAGAAAGAGGTTCGATCTCATCAATTTTATTGGTTTTTCGTAAATAACTTATTAAATTAATAATGATACTATTCAGTCAATTAAAAACAATTTTAGTCTTTATGCACTTCAAAGTTATTTCTATTTAATTTTTTTTTTACTTTGGCCCAAAATCAATAAATAAACATTTTTGTGACTCCCGTAAAATATTATCCGCGTGGCTTACGTGATTTTTCGTTTTATCAGTCGATATAAATATACACATAATAAATATCACAATACTCTATGCCTATTGTTATGCCGGAAGATTAAGGATACGCTGAAATTTATAATTCATTTATCACAAAGTCATTTTTACTATTTTCCCAATTTTTTATTCCCATAAAAACAATTTTTTACCGATTAGTATAATTACATTATAAATAAATTTCACAATAACTTTGTGATAATTCATGATAATCTTCCAAAATAGCTAAATTGGTAAACGCGTTTGCTTTTAAGTATAAGATCTGTTATATGTGAATCCCTTGGAATTTAAAACAATAAAAAACACAAATGCATAAGTAGTTAAGATAATCGAAACCTGTACTTTACAGGTTTGGTTCTCGTATGGTCAAAACACGTTGGGTTTTATATCATACAATTTCATTTAATACTACAATGTATTGAGTGTTTGTGCATCTGAAATAAAAATGTGTATTTATTATAAAAAAATCATAAAAAAAAATTGAAACTTAATTCATTAGAAGGTTTTTTAACCAATCAAATCGGTTGTGGTAATACATATTGTGAAGGAAAAAATATTTTAGAAACGTTATCATTATTAAATTACACGACTTATCAGATGTTTTATGTAATATATTTGAAAACTTTATCGTTTATTGATATTTTTCGGCTGTTATTAGGAGATAGCCGGAATATATTTTTATTATTTCCATAAAATTTTAAAAGCTTTGCACAAAATTATTTTAAATAAAGCGTAAAAGCACTTCGTTCATAATCTTTCTGCAATTTCAATTCGATATGATCTAGATTGTATCCCAAAAGCATCAAAACTTAACTGTGGTCATTTAATTAAAATTAATTGCCATTAATTGATACTTTGCGCGGATAATTATTATTGTTTTAGGTTTCGCACAAAAAAGGGACCTCTTTGGGTCGCATATGGGACCAACATCGTTATTAATACAACCGAACTGTATTGATAACAGATTTTGATTGGACGCCGTCTTTATAGTGTACTGAAAGTTAAAATGTTTTTTTTTAATTGCGATTAAAACCAAAATTCTGCTCAATCAGTTTTTGTCAGTTGTAAAAGCTCTATTTTTTTCATTTGCTTAAGAATGATTTTTTTTTATTCCATGTTCATTCCCAAGATTTACATAGTGTGAAAATATCCACTCCGAAAGAGGAGTATATATGGATCTTTGCAATCCGAAGACATCTTGATTGTTTTTCTACGAGAATTGCTTGTCAGACTCAACCAGCTTTAGTTCAATTATAATATTTTTGATAATATATGATTAGGATGCATTTAGTCGTCGTAAATAGAGTAACTTAATGTTACTATGTCAGCAATTACAAATGTCTTCCAATTGGATGAAATCATTATTTATAATTCATATTGATAAGGTTCTAAAGAATATTTTATTTGTATTTTTCACATTTATTGAATATTTTATTCTTACTTATCATACGAAATCTTCATTGCACGTAAACTATTATAAATAATTTGGGAAAAATATTAGAAATGCATATTCAATTTTTAATCAAACTCCTGAAAATAAATTCTTACCCATGTGGACCAAATCAATAAGATAGTCGATAGCTTAAAAAATCATTAATTATATAGCCTGGAATATCTCTCGTATTTTTTAAGATTTCAGGATATACATCTATAAATAAATGGATGTCCGCATTGTGAAAATTCGATTTGACAACCATCCAATTCCTTATCTCAAAAATTAGTAAGAATACCATGCCTTGCATCTTTGAATTTAAAAAATCCTAAGTAGCCATTGAATTTAAAGGAAAGGGATCTTAAATTATACTTAGAAAAGAAAAAAACTGAGACGTTGACGGTATGTACTATATAGGTTCAGCTAGAAAGTAGACCCATTAAGCACGTAGTTAGTTCATAAAGGCCATAATACAAATAGAAGATCTTGCAAAAAGTAACTTGTATTAAAGTAAATCATGAATTTCGTTGAAATATATATTGACTTTGTTTGAAATAACAAAACACACGTTATGCCTATTTGTAACAACAGTATATTTTAGATCTAGATATTCGAGAAATACTACGTAAGCCGGCAGTTTTTGTTGTTATAGCTGGCGATTTTCAATAATTTGAATTTTGATTTACGCTTGTGTAAACATTTCAAAGTTCCTTCCCACATATGTACGTTTTGCGCTATTAGAGCTTTTATATAACAAGCGATTAGGTGAATCATGAATGTAATTATTGTTAACATCAAATATTATATTTAATTATTATTTCCAAGCTGACTTTATATCGTACAAACAAACGCTTTGTTAGTACATATATTTTTTTATAAAAATAATATTTCATTTTTGTACTTGCTATTATAAATGTTTAGTTGAATTACAGAAATACGATTTATTTAAGAACTTCATAAAATCAAAAATAATTAATTAACCAAAGAAATAGAAACATCTGCTACCTAATTCTACTACCAAATAATTATCAGCCAATAGTGATACAAAAACGAAAATCTATAAATTGCTTCGAGTATTAGCCATAATGATTCGGGTATCGAGATTTTGATTGATTACTGATTATTAAGAATGACTTAAGGTTGAATGACTCAATTTTTAAAAAATATTTTATGATAATTTTTCATTCTCAAATTTCTTAAAATATGTTATTTTAATTATGTATTTTTCAACATTGTAACAAGTTTTTTTATTTTAATATTTCATAGCATCTTTTTATCAAGTCTGTGTGCAGTTATAGGAGTCGAACTCACAAATTATATCATCAAGGTACTAGATTTCGTACACTTACTGAACAGCAGTATATTTAAAATT
>JAGVSQ010013220.1:0-11217 GCA_022683975.1 Rhyacophila evoluta
CCGGGCCGCTAACAGTGATCTCACATATGGAAGTTTACCAGTTTTAAATAATTCACAATTATGTATTTTTTATGGAAACTTTTTTGTTTCTAACAAAGAAATCACAATTTATCTATGTGAAATCATAAATATGTATTGTGATGACTGATCATAGAAAAATAAAGAGTCAACATATTTTTATTAGTTATGTTGTTTCTGCCATGAATTTTGGATTTCATATCGGAGCGTGGGCAGCGTACTTTACAGACAGAGACAAGAACTAAAAGAAGCGAAAGAAGATTTAAGAGTGGTAAATCTCGCGGCTTCCTCTCATCTCAATCCTTTCATTTTATTATTAGTATTATTACTTCTCATCCCGCTTACAGACTTGTTCGCGCGCGTGTGCGATTATTATTCTTAGTGGTCGTGCGTTGCTTTGTCCGAAGTCGATACGTACCCCAATGCGGATGGCCTCTGCCATAAATACATTACAATACATGCTGAAATACCTCAAAACATTACGTCGTAATATACGCTGAAAAATTAGTATTTGCCGATACATTGTCAGAAACACATAAATAATATTTTACACCACATATCCAGAGACAAAATACACTCATTAGTTTTAACACGATATATAGTATTTTTAGATACCACAAAATACCCAAGAATCCCTTTAGCTCGCTAATATCTTTGAATCTTCGTAGGTCATATTTTCATACCGTAATTCTACTGAATACTTTCTATACATAGTATTTAGCAAGAGTCATTGGCTTAAAGAATAGACAGTTCAGGATAAGCTATCTCAACCATTCGCAATATGGTCCAAGTTTAGCAACGCAGTTTCATTTTATCAGTAATCAGTAATTGCATCATCCGTTCATTTATTTTCTCGTACTAGGACTCATAAATGAGAATAAAATTAGAATTCTAGATATCTGCACAATAATATTCGTAGGTACTCTGAGATTCTCTTGTGTGCCGTAACCCATATCTTAGTAACCTTACAAACAATTTCTTTCCAAAATTACATTTAAATAATTGAAAAATCTATAACATGTATACACTGGAATGCCGCTTTGGTGCATTTTAATATAAATGATTGCTGAATGTTGTACTCATGTCAGTTATGTTTAATAGTTTACATTCAGGTATACATTAAAACATTATGTCTCGTTTATAAATCACTAAAACATCTTTCATACTTACTAAAAGATATATTATCTCTTATAACATTACACAACATGAATTAATTTTGTACACATAAATCTAGTTATCCAAAAAAGATGCCTTAAGATAAGCAAGTTGAATACACATATGAATGATACCGATATATTTTATTTTACCGTCTGTCTTCAAAATTTAGAAATTATGCAACAGTATAAAAGTTGTAAGTTGCAACGGAAGTATGTATAAAAATAATATGTGATAGATTAATTTAAAAAAATACGAATCGAAAAGTCTTTGTTCAAAGCTATTGTGTGTATAAATAGAATGAAGTGTTTTTATGTTTGTTAAACCACTCAATAAAATAAAACCAAATCCGACCAATGTCATAATGTTCGATAAGTATGACTTATGTTACAATGTATGTTCTTAAATCATGCGGTGAACACATGCCCATATACCTGGTGCCTGTGCATCGAAAATTCCTCACCCAGTCTGGTGGCATTCATTAGTCGCTCGAGTAATTTGGTTGAGAGAACGCCCATTCAAGATTTATTGTGAGTGATTCTAAAACAAACGATGACTAAAATATGAAATCATCTGATTGGAAGCAGGGCCGCATCTAGAAACTCACTCCCTAAATAAATTACTCAATGAAAAAAAATAGATCTGTTTTGCGGGCTATACCATAACGTGTCAAACATGGGGCATCATTCAGACAATCCCATGATCGCCATGCTGAGTAAAGCCAGTTAAAATCGATCCGTGACCAGAAGAGACTTTCTCGCTTGCCGTAAGATTTTAATCATTTCAATAAACTAAATTTAATTATTGCTAGACGTAAGATTACAAAATACATTTTAATATAAAAAAATAGTAGACAGTACGATATATTATAATATACACTACTAAACAACTGCAATGACATAGAAGTTTCATATTATTCTTACTTAAATACCATATATACATAATTTAGTTATATGGCTTGTTGATACAACACATATGTGGGAAAACTCAACTACGAGCTATTCTATTCGATTAGATTAATTAAAAACTTTTTTTGCTATGAAACGGAAACTTTGAACTTTCCATAGTAATAACTCATATTATGATAGAGTAAAACAGTTTATGTTTGTATTTAATTCTACAGACTTTGAATTGTTTCGTAATGAATATTTTGCTAAAAAACATTGATGTTAAAGTTATCAATAACCCTAAAAACCTTAAAGTATTATACAATAAAAGAATAATTAAACGATAAACTTTTCTTCACTAGGTGGGACGACGTGATAAATATGATTTCAAAACAAGTATACTTGGACGTAGTGAATTTTTTGTGTCAGGTGTCTTGTTATTATTACTTATATTCGCGTGAAATACGATGTATTATTTTTTATTTATTTGGCATTAAGTAAGCCAAGGAAATTGACCAGTTATCTTTTAGTCTGGTCCTGATATTTAGTGCTGGTTGTTGAAACTTAAATCACTTCGTAAACTGGATCATTACGCTAGTGGCTGTTATTATATTGTTTACGTTAGCGCTTATTGGTAATAATAAGGACTAGGTAAGCAGCAACATTCGATACGTTGTTTAACTGGTAGAATGGATGTTTAGTGAGAGAACTTTTAGAAATCGTATGAGCTTTCAATGCTGAAATCTTTTTTCACAATCTATTTCCTCTTTATGAATTTCTAATATAAAAATATATTTCACTCCGTTAATCAAAAAAAAATAAAGCATTATTTTAGAAACGAATTTTCGACGATCAATACAACGTCCTTTGGAGGTTATCAGATATATTGTTATGCTATACTGTGATATCGTTGTATCAAATTAAAACATTATAAATGGGTTATAGTTACTAACGATTATCACATAAAGAATAAAAAACATTATAGTATGTTATAAACTATCCTTTTTATCAAACTCCAAAATAACATCACAAAAGCTTGAAAAAATATTTGATCGAAGTACATATCTATACCCATGTATTATATATATATATTTGTACCGAAAAATCAGCGTACGAGTCTTAGATCCGGGGACTACGGGCTTAATTCTCATATCTGCCGGATTTTTTAAATCCTAAAATGCAGTACTGGATGCCAATCGGGTTGAGCAATTTTCTGACATCCAGTTGTCGTGATAAGTAATCTGTCAAGATATTTACATTGCGGGTACCCATATACTCCATTTTCAGAGCGCCCATCTTTACACTGTGTAGATTCATAGGTTTCACTTTCGGAGCGAATATGATAAAAAGGCATATTTAATATTTCATCGCATATATAAAAAGTCATCAATTGAAAGCACTGACAGAAAAACTTCGTCATTTTGTTGAGTTTTATGCCAATATTAAAATAAAGTTTATTATAATATTATATGATATATTGGTTGTTTAAAAAGCTGATTTTTTAAGTGCTTGTGTTCATAAATTGCCTTACAACGAAGGTTGCAGATATAAATTCCGTAGCTGCACAAAATCAATTTGTTGTAATGTGGATTTAAATGAAAACTAATTATGTATTATATACAAATGATAATCAAATATTACAAAGCTCTGAAAACTTACTGCACATTGTAAATATTTATTAGTAAAATTGTATTGTGTGACATTCATGTTTTTTATCTGCGTCAAATCAATTAAAATATCTACCATAATGAAAAATTGTCAGCGATGAATTACTGGGTGATTTTTTTTCTATGAAATCATTCGTAAATTTTTCGATTTTAAGTGACTATTTAAACCAAATAGATAATATATTCATCCATCGATTGTGTACGCGGAGTTTGGTATTTTGATTATTAAATAAAAACCCCATCTCACCTTCACGTGCAAATCACATTCTCAGATCAGAGGTCTTGTAGGTAATTTGTTTTATGATGCAGTGCAAACAATCTTTACATTGGCCGCTTAGATTTCGATCGTTTGAACAATGTCATAAAATTTTATTACTTGTATGCTTGTCGGCAAATTTTTCATAACTTAACAATGATAATATTAACGCAGTTTTTTTAATAATTACTTTCACTGATTTTTGATAAACCATCCATAATGATATTCCTCAGAAGCCATTTCACATTAAAAACGAAATACGGTCGTAAGCCATAAGAACTATTTACTGAGTGAAAAATATGAATACCATAAAATGGCTTTAAAAGAATGTCTTTAGATGGCCTAAGTACCTTTAAATACGCTCTGCAGACAATACGTAGATTTCAAGACAGAAAAATTCGACTATGTTGAAAACGAGGTCAGTTTTATTGAAATTCTATTAAAAAATCTACATTCTACAACATATAGCCGAACTAAATTCACTATTGCAGATTCACTGTGAAGATTATTATTAGCTGTAAAGTCTGTTTTTAAATCTTCTCCTTTTGATTGTAGCTACGTACACACTCCCATTATCCCCCACAACCATTCGTTCTTAAAGCTTAAATTATAGTTTTGCTGAGCTTTTATTAGGTGATATGTTTCGCTAAAAATATCAACAGGGAACATAACTGACGAAACATAGTACATATTTTTAATAGCAGGTGAATTTAAGATTTATACGATATTGCGAATATTATTGAAATTATTTATAGATTGTAAAAAAATATGATATTTTGTTTGTAGATATGTCACAATGTTTCATACTTTGAATAATTGCCAGCCAATCTATCAATCTCATCGATTTTGCCTTAGAAATTATATAAATGTCACATATAGTCATGAGATTTGAACGCTTAACCTACGGGCCAAGGCTCGTGGGTTATACAATTGATTATTGTTCAATGCTAATTACTGCGATCTGAAATTATTAGTTTAGAAATAATGGCTACATTGTGTTTTGCATACTTAAAATTATTTTTACAACGTACATGTTTAAAATACTAATATATATTCTGTTGTACTGTTTTAGAAAAAATACATTGCTTTTTTGTGATTTTTGAGATCTGTGAGACAGTGTTTTGTTCGGAAAGTTCACTTCCACCGTGGATTAGATGCTCACTAAATTTAATTTTAAAATCACCGAATATCTTACTATTTTATTAGTTTGATTACATAAATTTACTTAAAATGACATCCATAACTCAATTTACGTTATTCTCAATTGTCTTACTGTTGTATTGATGTAACAATTTCTCCAATTTTGTAAGTTACGACAACCACAGTTTTTTGAACGTTATATTTAATGATGGTTAATGCAAAATGAAATGATGCAAACTTTTTATATTATATGAATACGTTTTACCCTAAAGCTTTATTATCACGGACAAAGGTAATCGCGATCAGACAGAACGTAATAAAGCTCGCTTACGAGTATCAATGGCACCATTATTGAGAACCTTCACGTTATCTACGTTAAGCTTCAATGAAAAATAAAAGCAACTGTCGCAGTATACAATTAATAACTGTCACTACTTATCAATACATTTATAAAATATGTCTTTTCCTTTAGAAATGAAGCCGATCATCTCTGAAATTGAAGAGTCAACAGCGAGGAGCCGAGAATATTCATTTTACAGTTTCAATTTGCAGTAAACTATAATTGAAAGGACAGAAGAAGATTGTTTTTAAGATGTATGTTGTTTTCTCATTGCAATTAACATTTTTCATATTGGCAATGAAATTGCGTTGTCATAAACATTCTTAATTACTGTCGATCGTATTCAATCAAGTATATTTGATAACTCCATATTAAATTATACTTACCAAAGAGTTCAGACAGTGTAATTTGTGTACCAAAAATCTTCCGTCACACATTTTTTTATATTTATGTTAAAAGTGTTTATTTTCGTAGCAATATTATATACTAAAATACTACACAGAACTCTTACTGTAATATTACACAGAACTTTCTTTTTACATGGTTTCAAAATAATACGGTGCAGTATCCTCCATTTTTTTTGCTTAAATCCAGTAAAACCAAAATATTGAAAATAAATATTACACTGGGCTTAGATATCACAAGTGTAAAAAGAGATGTTGTACCATGTGCGTAAACGAATTATCTATTGTCTAAATAATCTTTATTTTTTTTAATAAAATTAAACTACAATAAACAATGGTTTTTATTTTTTGATATCCATTGATTTTTACATAAGGAAATCTATGCACAATTATCGTATTTTTATTTTAGTATACTTCTGTACACGGCATTTTGTGGAAAGTATACACCGTGTAAAAAGAGAGTTTGGAGAGAGCTCTATGGGCAATTGTTAAATGTGATTAATTATGGAGCGTATGGGTTCAAATCATTCAGCTGCAAAAAAAAACTTAAATATCGGATGCTCAACTGTGTGAAGGATTGGCGATAAACTATTTTTTAAAATAAGTCATAATGAAATATATTTCACGAATTATCAAGTTTTCTGAATTGTATTACTAAAAGAAATAATAGAGGGGGTAAAAGCTTTCTTGAATGAAAATTTAATTTTAAAATGCATTTTCAATAATATGCCATTAAATAAAATAAACTCGCTTAAGTAATAGTCGCCTTCCATAATTTCACTAATTCGACAATCTAGTAGTAAAATATATTCTATAAGTCTTTTTCATTTTATCGGTTCTCGTCTTCAAACTGTGCGTTCTGACAATTCATATTTAAAGCTTTTAGAAAACTTTATTCATCTCAAACTTTTTTCAATTATTATTATTTTTTTATGACGAACGTAATTCTTAGGAATTAAGTTCGACACGCTGTATTTATGATTTAAGATCTGTAAGCTTTTGAACTTCTATTTTGTTTAATATCCATATTTCTTCAGCATATTTCAATACAAAGTGTACACACTGCTTAAGTAACTGGATATCGTTTTCGATGTTATTATACGTATAACCAAAAGCACTCCAATCCAGCAACAATCTTCGATCGTAGCCTTTATTGAATAACACAGTTCACATTGGTTATTGGCTAATTCTCAGATTATATGTTTTCATATGGTAATTTGACTTCAGATTTAATCTTAATCGCCATATAATCGAATCGAAACTTAACAGGTGCGAAGCGCATGAAAACGTCTCACAAAAAATCAATTTATTTGTAAATCACCGTTGTTAAATAAGCACGTAATGACACCACGCCAGCTACAAGTCATCAGTGGTTAATGGTTCTTGAAATCATTTTATAAATATTATATTTAGTCTACTTGAAACGTTACTTTAATAAATAAATTAGCGTTAGAAAAATAAAAGCATACGTTTAGAATATGGATGAATAATAATAATCAAAAAGCTTCATAAAATACAAACTAAAAGCTTCTGCATATTCAAATTCTCAAATTCTGCATATTCAGCAACTATTTAGAATAATTGTGTGTGTGATATGTTATGAGTTGTATTGTTGTGCGCTAATCGTTATATCAGTATTTTTGTTGAGCTATTATTGGACCAAAGTTAACATTCGATATCTTTACAATTTAAATGAAATAGTTTAAGTAGTAGGACACAATTTAAGTCTGAAATAGCGTCTGAATGATTGAAGAATTTTCAACTTATATAAAGAAAAAAATACCATAATTGTATAGACGAAAAGTTTTTGCTCAGGAATATTTTGTTGTTGGGTTAAAAAGATAAAAATTATGGTGTTAAAGATTAGGCAGATTAGAATAAGATTAGGCAAAGATTATATAATGATATATCAACAATAAAATCAAAAGTTAAATGATATCTTTCATACTAAGAGGTGAAAAAAAAAAGCTTTTAAAATATGACTCCCTCCCTTTGTCATATAAATTAAAACAGTATATTATTTTTGACCAGATACTACTCAATATAATATTAGAGTGTACGATCAAACATCGATAAAATCTTTGAATTAAAAGCGCCTTACAAATTTTATGAAATATTCGTGTGTTAAATATGACACCTTTACGTGAAAAATAATTTTCTTCAAAACATTTATTGATTTAGTTATACTTTGGAACTATAAATGAAGATCTCTGAATTTGAGTTTTTGTAAAATGTGAATTGATAAATTATTATATATTATGATTTGGTAAATTATAATTTGATAAATGTTTGACGGGTAAATAGCTGAGAATGCTATAATATAACAAATAATAAATTTCACCATAAAAATATATTTTAGAATAATTGAATGCCCTTTATTTAGTATTCCCTGGTAAATACTGTAATGTATTAAACTCTGTATAAACGTGTATAAAAAAATAATCCTTTCGTGAATGCCGAAAAAAGAGTTTAAATAGGTTCTTAATGTCAAGTGAAAAAACACTTAAATTGTTTTCTTTTTTGATTAAAAATATACCAAGAGCTAAATCCGTTCTTAACAAGTGCCCATTCAAGTTTGGCAGTGGTCGCATTTAAAGGATTAAAATAAATAATGACGTACGTGTGTTCGCGAATGGCACGAGATCCGACACCGACCCGTCTCATTAAACTTCCATTATTGGATACACACAAACGGGATACAATTTTAACTGAAACTAAAAGAATCCCCACTATCGATAATTTTAAATCTGTTATAGTTATTAAAAACAAGAAATATATTTTTTTGTACTTATTTTATTATATTCAAACAGACATAACTTAATATAAACCTTTTCCCATGCCGATAAAAAGTTCAATACGAGATTTACTATTATTCTTAAGTTGGTAGAAGCGGGCTGGATTTGTAAATATTAGCAAATATTAAATAATCATTTCAATATAATATGGATTGTTGTAACGTTAATATTATTTCATAATAATTAAATAAAAGTTCATATAAAATTCATTATTTTTCATATCCAATTTCAAAATACAAACAATGCAGTCGTAATCTATAAAAAATAAATTTACAAATATAGATTGTCACAAATTACTATACATATTTATATAAGTAATATAGTATAGTATAACTAACTAAAATTTGCTTAAAGTATGACTAAGTAATGTGGCTATTGTCCTTATTTCACATTATCGGTAATTAAATAGATAAATGAATATTAATTCATTATAATTTATTTTAAGCTTATGTTAAAACTGTAATTCACATTATTATTTTTAAATATTTTATTCACTACCTTTTTTTTGTATGATACAATGGATTATTTTCAAAAAATCTTCACTTATCGCCATAAAATACGACAATGTGTGTTCCTGTATTAAAGTTGCATTATTGAGCATACTTGATTCCCGAACCGCGCCAATCGCCACGATGATTCGAAATTCAAATTAAAGCGCGGGTTGAGTAACGCACGTTACTAAAACGAAAGGGTAAAGGTTATAATGGATTATTGCGAAATCGTTTTTTTAAGACACGATGAAATGAAAACCGGCGATCATTACTGGAATGAGAAAAAAGCCGGTTGATATTCCATTACACGGTAGATATCTCCTTGAAAGTAATCAGTATCAGTGAATAATAACAAAAAATCTTCACCGACTAGTTACTGCCATAGTATGTGTGCTAATGATACTGAAAATTTATACATATACTTACATTAATATTGTATATATTTATAATAGTAGCACCTATGAAAAATCATGTAATTAATGTATTTTTTTATGTTGAAAATTATTCCTTAAGCAATTCCTAACAAGTATCCTAATAAAAATCAACATACAATTTTAGACTCATTGTTATCAATAAATATCTCTGTTAGATATTTTAAGTGACTCTTATATAATTTTCTTATGGTAAAGACACCGAAAACCTGGAAAATATTTAAATAAAACAATTCAGTCTAAGCAAACTTTAACTCCCAATAAGTTTTTTTCTAGAGTGTTAGTTACGGTGATAGTATATACTGTACATGAATCACGTTTTTATTAAGTATTATGCTACACAAATAAGTGAAATGATATTATTTGTATGATAATATACTGAAAGATCTTTCGACGATATTATTTCAAAACTTTAAAGCTTATTGAAAGCTTCTAGCAGTTTCTTGGTGGCAACTGGGATTTCGAAAAGGACGCCATGTTAATGGCACCACGGTACGCAAAAAATAATATACAATGACGAGAATGAGAAGAAAGCGAGAAAATTCAAAAAAAATATTTAAAATAAGTTTGAAATAAGTAACCACACTCAACATATTATTTTGTAGTTGTTGTTTGTGACATAAGATTGTCAAAAATAAATCAGTGGCATATTCTTAAAATGAAATATCAGTTTAATTTAATAACTGAAAAACGGATACATTCAAAGAATTTAATAATCGTACAAAACAAAATTCACAATAAGAGCTTTTGATTGGTAGGCTCACATTTTTGTTTTAACTTATTTTATGTTAAGCTTCATTGTAAGCTTTCGTTTCATTGTGAATGGATATGAGTTCAAACCTGCTTAATCAAAGAATTATGGTTATAGCTTTTACAAATATCGCCATACAGAATGGCATTACGTGCTGAAATTTTTATTATTTATACATATTAAAAGATGTTAAGTAGGTGCGCAATCCGCATACATTGCAAATAACGTGCAACGGGTAGCACCCGGCGCGAGAGTGCGTGCAAAATCTCTTGGTTGGCACACGCGACCAAAATATTTCAAAATAAATGAGATTTAAGTGCACGCCGAATTCGTTTCTGTTGTCACTATTGATTTAAAGTTCTACCAATACATACAGCAGGAGAGAAACGCATTGACGTCGGTAAAAATATACCTTAAAAATGATTTGTATATAATCGAATATTATTAAAGTATTAAAGAACTTGCTACGAAGTTCAATATGTACTTTATTAGAGAATGGTAAAATAAGCTTTTCTTATCTTTCACAATCGTGAGACTATTATAAGTACTAAATACATATGTATTATGTTTTTCACAATGTACTTATCCCACATCGAACACATATGACTACATACAATACTATTACTATTACTAAAAATTTCCATAAAATCAACTGACAAAAAACACCGAAGAATCAACCACATACCAGTGGATAAATAAATATAATTGTACTCAATGAATATAAATGTAATCTAAATTAATTCATTATCTGGCCGTGGAAGAGAAGCTCGCTGAGCTGACCGCATCTCGATATCGTTCGCCCTAAGCTCAATCTGATGCATTAAACATTCACGGATGTACCTACCTGCGAAATATATCGAAGATGCGATCGCTCTTAATCCG
>JAGVSQ010013221.1:0-11217 GCA_022683975.1 Rhyacophila evoluta
TGCATTTTTGGATTTTTAAAAAACCCGACACAGATGGGGATTCGAACCCGCATTCGTTAGGCGCGCACGCTACCGGGGAGACAAATTACAAATTACAAATACAAATACTACATATTTATACAATATTTAATACAAAAATTATCATTCCAAACTTTTTAACGATGAGTAGCGTTACAAACCTGATTCTGTAAGTTATCCTCAAAAGTAATTTGTCCCAACACTTCATCATCGTTCCGAAAGCCATTTGAATCGCATTGACATTTCCCATTGTCTTTGATTTCATTCTCCTTAGGACCTTCTTCAGCCTCAATCAGTGGCTTTTTATCTAGGTTAGACTCAGAAACCAAAGCTGGAATAGTAAATTGAGAGATCATTATTTACATTAGAGACAAGCTTATTAAAAATGTTGGTGATAAATTGATCCACAAGTAAATATTAAAATAAAAAATATGCCACTAAACAAAATGATTATATTTTCTTTTCAAACAAGTTCTAGACAAGCATACACAAATATTAGTCCACTTTTATAACATATTGAATTGCATATACCAATCAACCTTCATAAAAATAAAATCATTTAAAAAAAGTTTTACGATAAGAATTTAAAACAGTGATTTTACTTACGCTCACTGCAATAGTTTCTCTGCATAAGGAAATCTTCTTTGTCTTTTTCCCACTTGACGGCAATACGATATTGAGTAATGTTGCCATGAGGTTGATCTGGAGGATCCCAATGCAATTCTAAAGAGGTGGGGGTGCGCGATATCACTTCTTTGATCTTTGGAGCTGAGGGTTCTGAAATATTAACATAAAAATAATAATATATACTCTGTTCAGCGAAAATTCAATCAAATTAGCTTGATTATAAATTATATTCAAATGTAAAAACAGACCTGGTCTAAATATATATATAGGTTGAACGCCATTATAATGAAACTCATGGGACCACCCTTTCGTTTCATTATACTGAACATAGGAAAAATATTGTTACATATTGTATGATTGTTTGTTTGCGGCGATAAAGAATATGCAAAATACTGGATATTCCGTTACTTCAGTATTCGTTATAAAGAAATTTGACCAGTATTGTGAGTGACAAGTGCACAAACTTACATACCAACTAGACAACAATGTATAAAGCATCTATAACTAGAACTCAATATTTCATGTCAATAGACCAAACCTTATCATATTTCACACACAATAGTGTAGAAAATGATGTTTTTACAAACTTAAAAAATACATTTACTTACGTCCAGGTAAGGTTTGAAGATACATGATAGGACTCTGGGCACCCTGTCGTTCTGTTGCAATAGTATATGTTTTCACATACACTGCATATTGTGTGTATGGCTTTAGGTGGGTGAGGATATGATACACATTCGGATCACTAGGAGAGACTTGGACGTCATCTACATGCCACCTATTAGAAGAGACAGCAGATAAGTATACTGCAATGTATGCACGTAAACATATAATTATTCCATTTAATAGTAATTGATTTCACAAAAAAAAGTATAAATAAGTACATTAGTATCAAAAACAGACATAAGCCATCTATGAAAACTTGCAGGAGATGTGATATTTCATTTCGTATATTATTAAGGAACTTGGAGATAAGGGAGCAGACGGGACAACCCCCTGTCACAATAAAAGTCATACAGCGGCTCTGGAACTGCCTGGGACATGTACTACGGATGTTTCCGGAGAGCCTGGTTCCTGCTTGTCTCTTGTTCCAAATGGTGGGGTTCTAGTAACTTGGAAAACTGTTGGGTACTATCCATAGGATGTACTCAGCGGAACTAAAGGGTGCCGGTATGACCTGGGAGGATGCGAGGTAGCTGGTGAATGACTGAAGAATCCTGGATGCGCCACGTGGTGGCAATATGGTCCGCATAGGGAGCAGATATGGCAGAGAGAAAGAGATATTATTAAACACAATATTATATCTATGTAAAAAGGTGAATTATCCTTAAAGGAACAAAATTGCATTTAATTAGCAAAATCCAAGATATCAATTTAGTAAATATCAAATGCAATCATTGAAAAATCTCATCTGGATGTTTCCGTAGATGGCTTATGTCTGTTTTTGGTACTAACATACTTAAATGAAATTTTTTTGTTTTCAGTTTTTTTTCACGATTTTTCAGACTTTTTTCAGAAATTTCAAAAAATGTAAAAGGTAATTGAATGGAAAATAAATCATATTTTCATACAACTATCTCCTAAAATTGAAGTATTATATTTATAAAATTTATGTTTCTCACCGTTAATTATATTATCGAACAACTTATATTTTACTGTTTTGTTGTGTTATTTACATTGCACTAATTACCGAATATTGATGCTACCTGAATCCTGTAGGATTAAAGAAACACTTACCCATCGCCTCCGCAAGCATCGCGTCCTTCATACAAAGTGACATTTCTGAACGGCGCTTCGATGAAGTAGACTACATAGCCCAATAGTGATCTGGCATCATCATGAATGAATCCCACCCACGTTATCAATACACTAGTTTGGATTCTATACACCACTGTGACATTCAACAGAGTCACATTGCCTGTAAACAAGATAAAAGGAAACTTTTCATTGCTAGTTTATTTGTTTATGGTAATGCTACTAATTTAGTTTAGATTTTACCTTTAAATTCATTAACTTGTTAAAAAAAAAACAGCTATGGTTATACACATTAAAAAAAAAAAATATTTAATCCTAGTTAGTAGTTTCTGTTACAATTGTTACAACAGTTATTTGATATTCTACTACACTATTCACATCATGGCTCAATTGAATTATACAAAATTACTCACAAGCTACTTTGTCTCCATTGGAATTCTTGGCAACTTCCAGATCAGTAAAATTAGTTTCCCTAGCCATTGTCCTCAAAGGTTCAATCTTCTCGAGACAGAGCTTAGGATTGAAATGAAAGAAGAGTTTGCCATGAAGAATATTTATTGGTCCATGCTGATCCCAATCCCAGAGGTCTTGAAGATTCTGGTTATCAGTCACCGATAGAGCATTCCTAGATGATAAAACAATAATAAGTGATAACAATTATATGGGGTTTCACCAATGCGTCTTCATTTCCTGTTTGAAGGGAGATGATATTGATTGAAAAAAGTCATAGTCGGTTTAATTTATTTTTGTTACTGTTAATCTTCGATAGATATCTTCATATAACATTGTATTAATTTTATTAATATATGAATCAAGACTGGATTCAACGATTCCAACGAAAATTCCAACGCCGACACAAAATATGAACAAAATTGTAGAAATAAGTATAAACATAGCTACA
This sequence comes from Rhyacophila evoluta, assembly GCA_022683975.1. Lineage (NCBI taxonomy): Eukaryota > Metazoa > Arthropoda > Insecta > Trichoptera > Rhyacophilidae > Rhyacophila > Rhyacophila evoluta. The sequence goes on from JAGVSQ010013221.1 coordinate 3,302, forward strand.
TTAGTAGGATTAGTTGTTGAAAAGTTTAAAAATACATTATTTACAAATGATTGTAATGCTGTCTTTAACTTACTCCATATGCATATGCCTGTCACTGGTAATATCAATACCGTGGATTGTGCGTAAACTTTTCAGGAAATTGAGAGATACCAACGGGTAAGAGCGAACTACTTTGAGAGATCCTTGGATATCAGTGATCAGTCCTAAGCCTTCTTCGAGTTCTTTCACTATGCTACCTGTAAAACAGAAAAAACTCGTCTAATGAATACACTGTAAAATAACCATAATTTCACTTCTCAGATAGAACCTAAAAACTTTATTTTAGTCAAATCAGATATACAATGAAATCGACCATTTGAGCACTGCAGTAATTTCCATGGTTCAATCTACATATTAATATAAACGAGTACCAATCTTGTATTATCAATAAAATGCCATAAATGCAGCCTGCTCTATAGATGATAATGATTTGCTGAGAAGGAGTTTGGCATGTGAAACAGGCATATGAACACTTTTAATTTAGATTATTTGAATAGTCAGTCCATAAATCCAAGAGCTTACGCTTCAGTAAACAAAAGATAAAATTACCTCCACCACGAACGCTGATCTCTAAGGAACCTTTGATGTAAGTACACCCCCGAAGCTGCTCAGCAGCTTGGATACTATCCACATTGGTCCCGTAACATTCTCTCTTACAGGTGCCGTCGCACTTCTTACAATAGGCCATTTCCTTTTTCGCATCGAATTGCTGAAGAGGTTTAGAATTGAAATGTCAGTTAGAATATTAGATTACAAACAATTATCAATTAAATACAATTCTAAAAAAGCATTAAAAATAAAAAAATGTTCATTGATCTTACCTCTGAATAGTTGGGTGGACAATCTAACATGCAAACTCCATTGATGGGTTTATAAGGCTTTTTCAACATGTAATCTTGATTCTGAAACTCCCTTGGTTTGGAAATATTACGACATTCAGCTTCTGTTATACAACGCCATTCTTGATGCTAGAAACAATAAAAATAATTTACAAATTTACAGTACAAAAAGAAAAAAATATACTAAAGTTATTATTAGTAGTCATATTGAGAAAATATTTTATGAATATTTTTGTATCAGCTTCACGTTTTTAAGCAGATATATTTATTTAAATATGCACTCTAATGATATTGTAGGAAATAAGCCAACTATATAATTATATTTACTAAGTTGAACCAATCTTAAAGGCAACACTGTACAAAATATCATCAATAAAACTGTCTAATAATGATTTTAAGGTTTTTTTCTGAATAAAATGAATTATTGGTTATTATTTGACCCAATGAGATTTTAATAATTTATTTTCCTCCAGCTAATCAGGAGTGTTCAAAATAATAACACGTATGTTTGGTACCTTGAAAGTATTCGGTGGACATTCCTTGATGCACTTGCGGTTATCTAGATGCCCAAAGGAAAGGTCTCGGCATATGGTACAGTTGTTTAACAATGGTCCAGTACATCCAGACAGACAGCTTGGATCACAGCACTCTCCAGTGTCAGAACACGCAGAACCTTTGCATTCTGGTTTACACACTGAAAAACCAAAAATCATGTACACATTACTTACTAACTCAATTTAATCTCTGAAGAGGCTTGAAAACGTTGAAGCAACCAACACGAGAAAAAATTCTGTATATTCATGGAATTAACCTTCAAAATTTTACATCAGGGGAAAAAAATCAGCGAGTCATTTATAATCAAATGTAGTATATCCACAGCACTTCTGCCATGTGAGAGATGCATTGATTCGATCCCGTAAAATAATATTCATATATGTTTATTTTTATAAATGACATTATATATGTATTCCATCATTGTGTGCAATAATATCTTTTTTAGCTTCTGGTTTATGGTATCAGCCGGCTATTGATATCAAAAGTTACAGGTCTCATAGTGATCAAAATAAGCGGCTTCCATTATATTTAAGATAGTCAAGTGGCCATTCTATCTAAAACGGGGACACATTCAATGAAAGTCTACCCTTTAAATCGCTTTACCACTGCTTATTCTGTATATACCTTTCTGACAATGGTCTCTTGTCCAGCACAGATGCTTCTCCTTACGAGGGGTATCTTTTGAGTGGGAGGGAGCCAGAGGGCAGACGGCAGTACCTAACGCCTTGGAAGATCCTCCACTAGTGCTGACATCTCCTGGGCACACCGGGCATTCATTCTCTGGCTTGTTATCCTGTAAACCAAAAATAGTCCCCTTGTTAGTCTTCATTTAAAAAACTATTTTTATTTATCTGCTTAATGGTCGTAGACCCATATATGAGAATTGATAGAGCATTGGTTAATAGCCCACCTCATACGTTTCTTTTATATGAGAAAAATTGGTTTACGATTTAGTTTGCTTGTGAATATTAATTAGAGGTGGTAGTATATTATTTACACCATGCAAAATTCAGGAAAATATCGCGGTCATTAAGCTGTTAAATCTGACTCACGAATGCAGTTAAGAATAAGAAGCTAAATCTGCATAAGATTTTGAAGAGCATGTCATAAAACCACTTAAATTCATAACAATAATCAAGTTTGTCTGTGTAGTTTCAGTATCCATGTATCAAGATAGCCATTGTTAAAGCCGTTATTTTTTCATGTTAATTAATTTAACTATGATAAAAATTATATCAGATGATTCAAACCATCATGAGGGTCTCACAATGCAGAACAAACCTGATATTATATCACACAGAAAATTGGAAACAATTTCAAATTTTGGTAAAATGATTTATTTGGAATATGAGCATTCTTGTGCATATCTTTGACTTGGGAGAAACTTCTTTTTATTTTTTAATGACTTGAAATCAAAATCGCGGTCAATGAAATTCCTTAATCGAAATAAATAAGAATGAAAGATGAGTAGAAAAATATTTTTACGGTGATCCTAGTTGTAAATAAATGCACATAAAGAGTTTATTGGAAACCGCAATCATGATATAAAAAAACGACCGCAAAATAATTCGGAGATTCTCAGAATTCCTCCAACTGAAACGGAAGTCACCTCTTATATTATTATTTATTTTGCAAAAAAAAAAAATACGTTAAAAACATCCGGTTATTTCATAGATAATATATATTTTCATCGTTAAATTTCGTATTAAATACAGTATATATCGGCACGAAGGGGCCACACAGGGGAGGGACTCCAATAATGGAATTCTCGGAACAGAATAATAATATACGAAATTATAAAAAGGAAAGCTTATCAGAGGAATCGTGGGATACATAAGTGGGTAGGAGAAGTTTTATTTGAATAAACAAACATTTTTTCCCTGTATGATGTGGCGCGAAGGTACGTTGCAAATATCCAGTTAGGTATTGTATTTACAGTGCAATTAATACCTTTTGAGCACGGTCAAACCATTTTCTACACATACTACAATTACTCATATACGAGCTAGCAAGCTGACTAGCTAGTGTGTGGCACCAGCAAGAGAGAAGATACGTCATTATCGAAACTTGATAGCAATAGTAATTTAATCGGAATATGAATCACACGAACTCAAGTGAACTCTTCATGTTCGTTATGCCAAATTACACGCCAGAATGAGATGTGTGGAGACGCGGTAGATAGTGGAGAAGAAGACATACTACGAAACAGTTAAATTTGTTTGAGTATTTCGTTGCCATTTCTACGCCAAAGGTAATAATTAATAATGCAACATTCATTCTTTAACAGTTTAATGGACCTAGGCTCATATGCGAGTCCTACGCCATACGTTTCTTTTCTATGATAAATAACTGGGATAAGATTTAATTCAATTGTGAATGTTAACGAGAGATGAATATAATTTCAATTTTTTGCTCATTTTCTCGCGAATTGCGCCGGGAACCATTCAAAATTCAGCAAAACATCGCGTCCGTTAAGCCGGTAAATAAATATTAATCGATAATATATAGTGACTAGTCCGACAATTCAAAAATTGATAATCTAGGTACATAATAAAAACAAAATTAGTTGAATGAATTAATTGGCATGAGTCTAACCAATTAGTACACAACACATCATAGTAGTTTCATCGTGTAATGTTTGTGTGTGTGTGAAATTTCAACACTTCCAAGGCTTACGGTATACGGTTCCAATCGTAGAATAATGGTTTTCCGACAAACGGTTATCATTCGCCTAACATTTTTATAACCTAAAATTTACCCAGTGACATAAGTATAAGAATACCCTCAGTAGATATTCTGTGAGAAACATGTATGGAATATACAAACAGCTTTTACATCGTATTATGTATCCGTAAAATGTTCAAAACCGCTTATTTTTCAAATTAATATTGGGCCTCCAAATAAAATAGACTGATTTACTTAATGATTCCGGAGATACCTGAAACGATACAAAACGGATTCTTTAGCAGTTGGTTCGTATGCTTCGCAAACACAAAATTAATATCAAATCTAGCTATTTTTTCAACTACGTACATACATACGGTACTGCAGGGTTTCTCTCTTTGATGTAATATTTCTAAATGAGCTCGCTTATAAGATCATAAATACACGGAAAGACGAAGAACTGTGAATTTTAATAAAAAGAAAAACAATTTAATTTACAATCACGTGACCCTACTTGATAAGCGAGGATTTTATAATTTTGATAAGTTAAAATTAGCTATTTTTTCCACCGTCACACGTTCCACGCTATACAAATGTAAAAAATCAATAATAAGATTATTTTTCAATATTGGACAACAAACTTGTATTATTTGTTTAGATGTAAAAAATAGATTTCGAACCGCCACCGGAATCGATTCATGAAACATAAACTAACCAATGGCACGGCCAAGTTCATCGTTCGGTGCGAGTTCAAGAATGAAATGCCTGGAATTTCATATAAAATGAATTCGCACCTGTCAAATCGAGCGCGGTCCACCTAGGAGTAAAATCTCAAACAGCACGTTCAGGCCATTAAATTAATTTACGTTCGATTCCCAGGCGGAAAGTCACGTCCGCGCGAACGCCGATAAAAAATGCATTTAAGCCATTAAAATAACGCCTAGAATGTGGCATTACGATAAAGAAAGTGTGTATTTCCTGCATTCTTGAATTTGCATCGGCCATAAATTTATTACAACTGAGTAGAGACCACGACACAACGCAGGGGCGTCCGCTTGCCAAAAAATTGTCGATACGAGTAAATATTTATGTCTATGTGTGATAGATAACATTATTACGGGAGCTTTGTTACAACTGCACAACGGCTGGTAAACGGATTTTTGTAGAAGAAAATACTTTGAATGAATATGAATTGATAATCATTTCTCAAACCGCTCCATGATCTCGGTGAATGGTAATTGTGGTAAATGCACGAAGTGTTCCCGTTGCAGTTTTAGGTCACACAGAATGTGCAGTTCATTCGCTCCGCTGATACCCCGTACAAAAGTGCTCGGTAACCACTGTGCCACGGCACAGCAGTGTGCTGCAAGAAGATGCTGAATGTACCGTGGCGCATTTCTACGCTGTAAGAAATGCCGCCGGTATAGAGGCATTTCTTACTAGTGGTGTGTCACGAAATTTTGGAAAATACGTGAAGTGTGCCGTGAAAGATAAAAAGTTACGGAGCACCGCCGTATAATATTATATGTATCAGGGAAATAATATTCAATTTCTACCAATGACACACAACGACTTTTGAAACAGGGCACGCGGCTAGAAAGAAACAGCTGATTTACTTATACAAATAATAACGGCTTGAAAGCGAATCGTTCATAAAAATGCAAAGAGTGAAATGGTATGTGTTTTGGACGTTTTTCAAGCTATCGATGGAAGTCAGCAATGAGAATTTGCGACTTTTCTGAATTCTGTACAGCGCGACTAATGCACCACTGTTTTCCATAATTTTGTCTCAGGCTTACCCCGCTTACTGGATAAGTTTGTTCGAAGTATTGAATACGTTATAATTACGCAACATCAAACATAGCTCAATGCAAAATAAAGCTTAACATATAAGAATTAAAAATACGATGCATACATACTCAACGTTGTTATACTCTTGGGCATACACCGCATTTATCGCACGCCACTGATATGCACATATATTTAACAAAAAACATCCAAAAATTACACATCAGGGGTCACCGGATCAACGATAAAATTAAATTCTGCGGAAGTGCGTTACAACGTGATACACGAGACCGAGAAGAAAGGACGCAAGCATCAGCTACAATAGAAGAGATGTTTTCATTCAGAATTGATACAGGTAAATCGGTTTTGATGCAATACGACTGAGCATTTGGATGCATTTATGTTTTTAGTGCAAGGAGATATCGTGGTTTTATTAAAGTAACATAATCGATCTTTATATAATTTTAGATTAAGTGACACGATGTACATAGTGTAAGTAAACACCCACACCAAATTAATATTCCCCCATAATAGACGATATTAATATAATATGAAAAATATTACTATTATACTATTCCGAATTTCGAGTTAGCCGATGTCATTTATGGGGCAACAGTCCTTCCTAACGATATAGGATAAAAAGTTAATAGAAAAAATCACAGTGGAGCGGGATGGGCAGTAAGCCGAATAAAACTCGACCGCCAAAAATGTTTGCGTCAAAGATGTTTCTGATAGTGTTGAGAAATTTATGACCGAGACCCCCTCCTACCTCAAGCCTCAAGTATCTACGCGCGATGTAAAAAGTGCGATCTAATGCGGCTCAACGAAATAGACTTGATTAATATTAACAATATTATTCATATATCGTCTGTAATTTCCGGCATATAGCACTATGTGTGTAATACATTTCTACCAATTATCGCCATCGGTACATAAATGAATGTTTAATTCAAAATACCAAGTAGATATTTTTTTTATAAACTCGTGGATTAGTAATTTTTCACCTCTTTTAGAGTCCAAAGACAACTGCAGACGATGATGTGAAACACTACATAAATTATTATATTATAGGTTTTGAAGGCGGATGGGGGTTCCAAACAGCAGTCAATATAAAAAACTAGACATTTCTAGCTAAACGCTTGTTGAATAAAATAAAACATTGAATTTATATAAGGTTTCTGCCAAGCCAAAATGCAGATAATAAAGGAAACTATTATATCTTGAACAATGGACGCACATAGACACTTTATTTGTTCATATTTTAACTCGTTTATTTTACAACTAATTTTATTGTGAATACTGGTTTTTATTGTTTTTTTTTCAATTTTATAGCGAATTCCAGCTGGAGATAATCCATTTTAGGCTTGTTGCCGTTCCTATAATTGTGTCAATATTTCGATTCAGTGCACAGGTGTTTATGGTGTTCCACTTCCCCCGCCCTTCTCCCATCGCCTGAGTATGAGCCTGAGGGCTGAGCATCAAACCCCTGCTAAGTCACGTCCACATTGTTCGGTCTGAGACGGTTAAATATGAAATACAGTCGCAAAACACGGTAAATGAATGGTAGTTAAGTGACAATACTTCCGTCGTGCGCCACGCATTAACGACACGTATGTAATATTAGTGTAATTTTCGAATCAGTATTACGTTTAGCATATTTTCTGCTTAATCTGGTCGTGGCACAGTCGCAAAAAATAAAGGGAGGTATTTAGGACAACGATGACGCTCTAACCTGGTTAAACAAATTGTCAGCAATGAGGTCTGGGAACTAAGCTGACTGATTGATCGCGTTCGCTGGGTTATTGACGGGGCGGCATTCCGTTCCAAGGCACACATACACGTACCTATTAAATGAGTGGTAGGTACAGTAGCGGTCACTGAAATGTACTCAGCCAAAAAATTGGCTCATTTTTTAGTTTTCAGGTAAAATTCTAGAACAGAGGGTGGGGAGGGAAATATTTTTATATAAAGAAATATTTTAAGTGACTACTGCACCAGTTGTAGTTGAGTTTTTTGTTCAAAATATTAAAA
>JAGVSQ010013222.1:0-11217 GCA_022683975.1 Rhyacophila evoluta
AAGAATTGTGGACAAACGAACGAACGAACATATTTTGACTTTTATATATTAGATAGTAGCTTACTGCAGATATTGGGCAACGTGCAAGTTTTACAACCAAGAAAGGTGTATTTATGATGAATATATTTAAAATGATTGTACATATTAATTTGATTTGAATAATAATATAATGTAAAATATTTTAGGAATCAATTCTCGTAATACTATAATTTCTTGAAAAATATTGACTTAATTGGAGAGGAAAATACCTTTATGAAAGTTATAAAAGAAGATGTTTTAGAGCTTTCTTCATTTTACGTCCCTGGGAAATACAGGTCTAGTCAAACCACGCGGAGGAGACCATAAATCAGTAACGGAAGGTTTTAATTACTCTTTTCTACGTGCTATTATGGTGCTATGAATATATATGAACTGGTTGCCTGCTTGCAACTCTGTACGCAGAATGTGAATAAGCACATTTAGTATATTCGCGAAGAATTGTTTGTAACTCGCGATAAACTATCATACCTGCGAAGTTCACATATATTTTTTAACCTATTTAGATTTTTCTCTCTATCAAAGTAAAATGCCCTCGTTTTACTTTATTCTTTATCCAGGTTACTATGGTTGTTGGCACTCTGGTCAGTTTCAACGCCCAGTTTACGTAAAATTATAAAACACGCACAAGGAAAAAACTCCAAATAAAGAAATGAGTTTCTACCTGAAAACTTGTCGTATAGCTATGCCAATTACAATAAAAAACTTTGCGTGAATTTATACCATATATTTAATAAATAAATTTAGCTCTGTTGTATATATTTATGTATAATAGATAAGAACATGCCTTTTATAATACATCATAAGGAAGAGAGATTCCAAAGATATTTTATTTATAATTATAACTTTTTATTTTTTGGAAGAATCTTGATAGCGCCCTTAAGAACATGGCGCCCAGTCAATTGTCAATTTTGTCGGTATTTTGAGCAGGATCAGGTTTGCAGTCTTAATCAAAGAATTTAAAAGAATGGATGTCACACATGGCGTAATTATATTATTCAGAAGCTACTAGAGAGATAAAAAATGTGTATATCAATAATTATGAAGATAAAATTATTTTATCATGACCACTATTGGCCAGGCATGTTATGGAGTGATATTTGTTTTGATAAGAAAACTATTTCAAATAAATTACTATATTTGCTTCACTAGCAAGCATAGAAGTAATTATTAAATGAAATGTAAATCGAGCTTTTGTTTATTATATTTATATCATTATATATTACACTTATAATATGAATAATACTGAAACACTAATTGTTAATCCTATTAATGCAGACAAATATCAATTGGCGAAAGGAAAACAGAAGTAGTTTTTACAATCAATCATATATTTCATTGAAAACCTAATTATTTACCGAGAATTAAGTAGTCAGTTATTTACAATAATAAATAAATAATAAAGTCACTTACGGCGTCTTACCTTTCAAGTGCTGAATTATTTGCCCACAAAAAGCTCAGCTTGAAACAAAGCTGCGGGTATATATTATATTTTAATGCTTTTCAGAAGAAATGAATCTTGTTAGTGGAATGGTTTATGGCTGTAAAAGAACGGGGCACAGTCGCAAAAAGCGCTATCAGAATAGCTAAATGATTCATAAAATTTGCTCAGAATGGAAGTAATTTGGGATGGAAATAATTTGTGGTGAAACATGCGTCATTTAATCTCGTTTAAATTTCAATGAATAAAATGTTTTTCATAAAAAAAAAACTTAAGCATGTTTTTGGGTATATCATAGTATTTTTTGTAACATTAAAATCTCATTAGGTTGGAGAACTAATACTAAAGGACATGATGTTGTATAAATAGTATACGAGTATATTTGTTGTAAAATATAATTATTATTAAAGTTATTTATGTCAAAGTCATTTAACAGTATTTCGTAAAATGTGTACACAAACTCTTTTGTATACAATTTGTCACTATGATCCTATATTGCAAAAAACTTTACATTTTTATGAAAATGTTTTATAATAAATATGAGTATATGTGGATTTACTGTACATGTATCTATTATTTGAACCTTCAACAACAAATCGCTCATGTTTATCGTAACATATGTTAGTATATTTTGTCATGTATATTTTTATTAACCTAAAATTTATTTTCAATACAAGTTTTTCAATCATTGTAGATATATTGACAACACTGAAGAAAGCATTACACTTCAATATTACATATTTTCACCGACATTTTTTTTTTAAATCAGTCTTATTTTATTTTATTGTTGGGAAATCATTATTATCCATTATAACTTGGTTTATTTAGTTGATATATAAAGCGATTCACATAATTATAATCTGTATAAATGTTTGTACAGTCTTTTATCACTTACTGCGGGTCAAAGCAACAACATTGGCGGATTTCATTAAAGTATACTTATTCTCAATATGATATTTCAAATTAACAGTTGTATTTTGATAGACCCTAGAAATTTCTTTACTAAGTAAGCCATTTTATATTTAACCACTTATTAAGGTTGTGTTTTCTCTCATTCTGCTTTCTTCCCCTCTTTATCCACTTACTACCAAAACCCTTCAGTATGCCATGCGATAAAGATCCTTGCGTTGTTTTATAATAAGGGCTTCCTCGGTAAAGAAAGCAGTCGAGAATAAAGTATAATTAAGTACGCTGAAAGCAAGAGGATAGGTATTTAGACATTTAAAATGTAATTAATTGTGATTTGTCACGAATATAAATCATTGTAAAGCGTTCACTGTAAATGAAAGATAATTTAGGAGAGACTAAGAAAATGCATTAATTTGAGAAGTTTCTTTTTATAAAAAAAAAATCTTATCATCATTAATATCATAATTATTATTTTACTGTCCGGGTAAGCAATGATTTTTTTAGACTCTGGCTTTTTCTATTTTAAAATGTCTTCAGGTCATACATATTATATCCATAATTTATTTAAACTTAAGTATTTTTATACAATATTACGTACGCTACCTTAGTAAATCTTATCGGTAAGGTATGTTGGGTTATAAATTGTAATACCAACGAAGAGTTTTTATTTAACTATGAAGTTATATAACATATTGATCATAATGATAACATAAATAAATATTGATGAATATTTGAAAATATTATTTGCTAGAGTCACTACAGCTATAGATTTTAATCCTTAAAGGTAAACCAACATTTTGATTTATTTAGCCATGAGCTTCATTTAACAAATAAAACTCTTCGTGCAAATTCCTTGCTAACCTAACAAACTACTCCACCAATCACAAAAATATCTTATTTTACTAAACCTAAAAGATTATCAAAAATAGTTTTATATTTTTATTCTTATTTGTAAAAATAATAAAATAAAAATAAGACGTGTAAAAAAGAAGTTATGAATAAATGATATCACTATATATGTCCTTCACTATTTACTATCTAAATCAAGTAAAGCTTTCTAAAGAAAGTGAATTCTCGTTTTTATTATTATTCTTATGAAAAATCGTTAAAAAACAAAAGTTTTTTTACTCTCAAATAAAATTATAAGCAGTTAGTACGTACTGATATTAAAAATAGCTATTGTCTCTGGATGAATTTTGAAACAATATTATCTGAGGAAAATATCTAGTCTCCGACGCTTGGCTTTCATATCTCAAAGCTATTACACTTCCTTCGAGAGCTTTTATTAGGTATCTTTGCTACTTCTTTATCTTCTTTCCTTTATAAAACACCGGCATTACACCGCTGAGGCTCCATTACTGCCAAGACAATGGTGGGAAAGAAAATACTTACAGCTATGCCATAACCGTGTACGTTTCCACAGAGCTTTGCAGTTATATAGCATACTTCTCACAAAATATTTAATATTATATTATATGTTTATTTATCGTATCATGTATTTATTTTTAAATGATAGTTAACACATATTTTGAACGAATTCGAATAAAGTATAATAATATAAAAAATATTATAATCAAGAGATACAACAATTGATTCACATATCAACGATATTTCATAATATATTTTAAGTTGAATTCCATATAGATTGCAAAAATCTGCAGAATTTTTATACAGAATTGAAACTTCGTTCATTATAGATTGTATTTCATTTTAAGTTTAATGTTGTCATTTTTAAAATGTATTTTTTATCTTTCCAGTAGCCTAAAGGTTAGCATTCGCTGTTCGGATCAAATGATAGCGAGATTGATTCACACAGCAAATATAATAATATGCAGGGCTGAATTCTCAATCAGTCGTGCAATTGGCCGACATTTAATTCTTGTAAAATAAATCTTGGATAAGAAGTGGCCATCTTCACACTGTTAATATTCATATGCCTCATTTTTGAATCGGACATATAAACAAATATAAAAAAAAACATTCATCAAAAATTGGAGGCAACAATATCCATGATAAGCATGATAATATAATTATACAATATGGAGAATTACGGCTAAGTACGATTGAGCTCTGAATCGTTGATGTTTTTTCGGTTTAAACTTATGATATAAGAATTAATAAGAAATTGCGTCATTTGAAATAAAGACGTACTATACAACTATAATTTTAGAAACATCTTTTTCAAAATATTTTATTCTTAATCAAAATAATAATAATATAACTATGTACCATAGAAACAATTAATATTAGCATCTATAGGAAAGCTAGTATTTAAATATGAAAAGTTATTATATGTTAATTTTCATTTTACCCAAGGGATGGAGATCTACTTAATAAAGTTTTCTTGTATTTTCAAGGCAAGAGTAATCTCTGCTATCTCTAGATTCTGCCCTCCCACTGTCTTTTAGTTGCTATGGATCTCAAGTTTTCATAGACACGCCCCTTATAAATAAATGGTTTTATAGGTGTTGGATGAAACTTCTGTGACAGTTATAAATGTGTCAATTTGACTAGGCATTACACGATTTAACAGACATTTTACAGCAGACGCACAAGGAATCTTTACCACAATTTCTTGATACTCATTATTTATTGTTTACCATATGTTATAATATGTAATGTATTAACAATTATATTACAGTCATAATTACGTGCTGATTATGTGCTAAAACTGGCATACTATAAATAACATAATCGATTAAAAATATTCGATACAAAATAATTTAAAACGTAAAACTATCAATTATTTAGATTGCAATTTCATTTACTTATTTCGATAGTGGCATTGATTTTGAATCATATTTCGCGTTTTGGTTTCCTAAATATGTACTAACGATGTAAGCTATGAACATATGTAAAGTTGTTTCAATATAAATAATAATGATCCACATTGAAACGGTTTAAAGATTTTCAGTTATTATCTGTTGCGATTATTTATTTATATACAATATTTGTTTTAATTTAATACAAACATTTGTGGTTATTTTTTTCCCACGTCCGCTCCGAAAATAGAGTATATGGATTTTCTTAATATGAAGACATTGTACTGACAAATTATTTTTTAGACAACTGCTTAACCCAATGGCCATTTGGTCCTGTATTTTTGGTTTTATTTTAGAATCCAGCATATGTGGAATCGAGCTCGCATTTCCCAAATGCGAGGCATGCACACTAATTTCTCGGCTACGATATGAGGAAAAATAAATTGTAATTGATTTTAATGGATATATATGTGTTTTTCATCTGTTTATGAGATACATATGTATGCTTTCAATTGAGAAAATTAAGCAAATATTCCAGTAAGACCTGTTATCTCGAAAAGTCGGTAAAGACATTCGAATTAAAATAATGGCGAAGAGAGCGAAAGACTAAGGTATTATATATATATAGAATATTCAGGCTGCTTAGGTTCATCAGAAACAATATTTTCACGGAAAAAAATGAATATCAATGAAAATGAAATAATATTTAATATGATATTGTGTTTCTTTTATAACACCCCAAAAACTAACTGTCTCTAAATGCAACCATCCAACGGTTGATTATATTCTATAGACATGGCGGATTTTAGTGTGAATTAAGAAAAATATTAATGGACATTCAAGATACTGATATAATTAAAAGGATAGTGATATATATATACTCCACATATAATATATATGGAAAAACCATCGAATTGTGAAAAAGATACATTAGTTAGAAATTTGCAAAGCAGAGATATGCTTATAATTATATGTTTATTTAATATTAGCTAAATTTGATACTTATAATCTCTTTATAAAAATGTATATGAATTCAATAGAGCTCTTTGAATAGCTTATCAGTAAAACCTCATAGAGTATTCACTATGCAAATGCTAGACAAAGCTTTTACATAAAAGCTCTCGTGTATTCAGATTCTCTGTAAAGTTATTCCGTACCATTAAAATAATGTTACGTAATGAGTTTGAAGGCTTTGTTTGGCCACGCCCAGCCAGAAAAGTTTTTTGCTCATTTTGTCAGCTTTTAGAACGGGTGGGCGGGTACTGTAGGCGGCGCTAGAGCTCTGGGCGCCGCCTACTAGAGCTTTTACAGACTCGCCCACCCAAGACAGTGTAAAATCTAATATAATAATATTTGCTTAGCGACACATTTGATGCCTCAAACTTCTGAATAGAAAGAAGCTTCATTGCAAGATGAGTGATATACATAATACAGATATATCTATTATTGTAGCTCAATCCCACGTATTAAATATATGTGGCTAATAAATTATTTAACCATAAATATATTATTTAAACAACATTTTCAATATGTTATGAATATAGTAATTCTTATAATATGTAATTTGTATCGGTACGTAAAAAAAATCGATGACTTTATCGGTTCGTATTTCTTATAATAAGAATATGTCAAATATAATATAAATGGCATTATTTATAAACAGCACTCAGTTTGTTTTTTTTATAATAATATAGTTCATTATATATTTTACCAAAAACTGATTTAAGTATTAAGTGTTAAAATAATGAACATAGAACAGTTACCTCGATGAAATATTACTTCTCAGTAGTGATTATTGTCAGACAACACAAAATAAGACTTTCAAATATTCCTAATTTGTATGGTGCAACTATATGATTAATTTTTGCAATTATGTAATGTCTATTCAGTAGCCTAGAGATTAGCGTGCGCGCCCAGCACCAGGTATAAGGGTTCGATTTGTACAATAACTGGATTTTTTGAATTACAAAACTCAGGACTGGGTTAGATTGAACAGTTGCCTAACAACCAGTTCTTGTAAAAAATAATCTGTAAAAATATGTCATCACATTGAGGAGATCTAGTTAGTCCATTTTTGGAGAAGACATCTTCACACCGTGTGGTACCATTCGGCAAAATTTGAGGCAAAGCATTACATAGATAGAACATTGAAATGCACGAAGACTATAACATGTTTTATTTACTTGGTATTTTTTAAATTTAATAGTTTATTTAAATAAAACCAATAAGATTGATTAAATTGAAAACTTTTTTCATGTTCGAAAACTTCACAGGCCATCCTTTTTTCAAACTTAAAAGCTAAATTTTCAGCTTACACCCTTTTAACTGAACGTTTATTAAGTTGTCCACATCCTGACTATCGAATGAAAGCAATTTTGAGAAATTGAGGGTTACGTACTTTTTCTTTTACATAATCGATATACTTCACTGTATTATACAGCAAATAAGGTAAAATAATAATAACTATAAGGATAAGGATTCAGATTTATTTATTCGAAATAAAAATAATACAGATAAACAATTACATTCAAATAAAATTCCACATATTTTTTACGATAAAAAACTAAATCATCATTTCATATTCAACAATTCTCTAATAATATTTGCAAGTAAACTTTGTGGTATGGGAATCAGAGTAATAAAATGTACTCACAACTCTACCAACACTTAAACGCTGTGGTTTGAAATACTGCACGTACAAATTGCTCGTAAAACATCATACTAACTTTCAAAACAACGGCAAGCATTCAGATTTCAGACATTCCATGGAGTGAGGATCGTAGAATTTGAGTGCATCGTAGCTCGGCGTAGAGGTTCTGCAAAGCTCATACATGAAATATTTCAAATAATTGTCAGATCACAGGTGAGTCAAGATGATGCTAAATATGATAAAGATAAACGTATACTGCTTAATAATAAAAGTACAATAATATTTAATAAACTATAATACTCATTTTTTCATAATATAGATCATCGGCTTTTTTAAAGATAAATATATAATCATATGTTCTGCGGATCATATTTTATACTAAATTACATTATTTGACGTCAGTAAAGTATTGAGCGTATTGTTGTATTGCAATTAAAATAGAGCGGTCCAGTTTTCAGATTTTCAGTCCCAAAGGTTCTTCATGTACTTTTTAATAAAATAGTTTTTAACATTTATCGATTCCAGTTTTTACATATTTAAAAATGTATCAACATGGTTAATTTTGAATTGGTGAATCTTGAGAAAATAGATGCTGGCATAACTTAGGAGAGAGTAAAGTATTGATGCATGACAGATAATCTTGTAGCCAGACATATGATACATTTAAGGAGCGAATATGGCAGAAGAAAAAAAAAAAAATTTACAAAAGCAAGTCTCACAACTATCAATGTTTATAATATAATTTTATTTAACTACTTATATCTGAAAACATATTTAAATTTACTGTATTGCGTATTTATTGATTAATTAAATATTATAGTTTTGACTGATAATCAATTAATACTGACTATTTTCATGAGATCGTTATTAAATACTAAAAGTAATGTCATAAAAAATCGTCTTCTTCTTTCACCATGTTCGTTCTATAAATATATGGTTGCCACATAATGCTTCTTAAAAACTATCCGTCTTTTATTCTCTCATGTCATACCAGTATTCTTTAGGTCCGCCGAGTACGTCCTATGGATGGTACTCGCTGTTCTTCTAAGACGCCGAAAGCCCACCTGTGGCGAGAAGACTCATTCATAATTAGATTATTTTCTTTATATTTATCTCGCTTATGTATAATATTAGATGATAAAATATTTAAGCGAGAAAAATAGATTTATAGTTGTTACTTTTAATTAAAGTATTATATAGAGCTAAGCAACAAAATAACTTTTATAAATAATTATTGCATTATATTTTCTACTCAGTGTACTTCTGCCTTTAGAACAAAATAGTTTAGGTGTAGTATAAATCTTCAACGATACATCACGTGTAGCATATTTGAAGACATAAATTCAGATTTAGCTATCCTTTGACAGAATACAGATTTTATTAGTCTCGGTATGCTTTGTGTTTGAGATCTTTTTGGCATTTAAAACATTGTTCTAGAATGTTAAATAGTATAAATATGATACAGCAAGAATTTTTCGATTATTGCTTAGAAAACATAAATGTTCATATCTTGTAAGCTGTATTACTTTATAATTGTAAGGAATTTAATACGAGGTATGTAAATTTACAATTCGTCGTAGTTCTGTATTATCAATCCTAATAAAAAGGCGTGAAATTATACTATGATGTTTTATTAAACCAATATGTATATTAGATTAAAGGGAATTATGAAAACAAGCTATTCTTAAAAAGTATTCATCTTTTATTTTGAAAATTAAATAATAGGAACTGTCTACTATAATAAATATTTCAAACTATAAAAGTTTCCCTGACCGTTAAACGCTTGATCTATAGTCGTCTCTAAAAAAATTATAGCCTATTACTCTCTACAATTTGATTTTTTTCAGATTCCCTTTCATAACATTGATGTTCAGTCAATATTTAGATAAATAGTTTGAATCTTCATCCATCAATCATATTTCCGTTTTATATAAATGCAATCACGGAATTTTTAATGATCTTCGATGCTAAGCACTTAATAAGTTGGTGCTTATCTATCGTACTATGATATTTTTGTCTTGAAAGTAATGATATGATTAATTTTATTTTATTTTAGTTGTAAGTCGAAGGAGATATACATAATTCCAAATTTAGAGTCACATTAAATTTGTATATCAACAACATTATTATAAAATAAAAGCCTTATAATGTATTTCGGCATGAATACATTCATAGAATTAACACGTCTGTTTCCTGGATTATTTTGTGTGCATTCTTGCTTTACAATCGTCAACGAAATGAACATTAATTAAAATATAGCGTTTCTTTAACATTTAATACGCGCTTTGTAACTGGAAGGCCAGGCATGTGCCACTCGTGACAAAGGGTAGTTGGGAAAGGGTTATACACTCAATAGACCTACTATCACATAGTTCTGGATTCGAAACATGACTGTTTAATCACGTAATTTGACTAGTTAATATGTTTTCAAAAAGCCTCTAAAGTATTACTAAATAGTTTGACTTTGATTTGCTAAAACTTTGTTTGATTTACATTTGACATAACTTTGATTAATCATCGCTTGTCGGTAAAAATATAAATTGTATTCTTGTCAAAAACAACGATTGATATTTATTTTACTCAACTAATTCTAATCAATACGGTGACAGATGAAATGTCGTGTTTTTGTTAATTCAACAATATATTTTACGTTATTAGCGGACTAAGTTAAATACTTTTAATACTTATACAATGTTAGTTTGAAAATTAAAAACAAAACATCTAAATATCAGACAGACATTCAATAATATAATATCATACAAGATATTGGTAAAGGTAAATCTATTGCTGTCTTAATTTTGTTTTGAGAAGAAAAATAGCTTTACGATGAATATGTAAATATTACATTGTGGATAATTTAAGAATAATCATAACTCATCTTTGTTAAATAAAAACATACCTTAGTTCAACTCGAGAATATGATATGGGGGCGACAGAAGACTTCAAAGGGTTAATTCTGTCACTTGAAATGTAACCTAAGCGAAACGTGAACACCCCGTGTGCAGATTCACATTAGAATGCTCACAGCAAAAATATTAATTTAATTTATAATCAAGCTTAGGTGGTTAAGATAAAAGAGATTTTTGTCATAAAATTGACAACTGAACTGTCATCGCGTATGATAAAAATATGCAAAGGTCTCAAAGTAAAATTAATGAAATGGTTTCGTGTATAAAATATCTCAAATATTTTATTGTCTTGTATGCAGTAAAGTAGGTAGCCTTGTTTTCCATTGTCCGTTATTTGTTCCTCACTTAATCGTTCGCCATATTTGACTATTTCATCTCATGACTCATGTCTCATTGATCAGAATTAAATATTTTTATATATATATGTATTATGTCTTATCGAATCTTCTACTTTTTTATGTGGCGAAATGCAGGATGCCAATCACATCCTCTGGGAGTGTCCCCATATGT
>JAGVSQ010013223.1:0-11217 GCA_022683975.1 Rhyacophila evoluta
ATAAGAAAGCATGCCCAAAATGAAAGCAGTTGGATAAAGCCATGGATAGTATCCAGAAGTCTCAGAAATTTCTTCTGAACCCTCTCCACCATGAGGTCGTATATACGATTATTGTGATATGACTTTTACCTACGACTTTTTTACGAGAACAGTTATGAAATTTGACATTTAAAAATTATTTAGAAATTTAAGATGGAATATATTATAGAGTTTTTATTTTTCAATGCATTTATTCTAGTCAAACTAAAGAAAAAACACACTAATATTGTAGTTAATTTCATTGTTAACGTTGTCACTTTCTAAATTGGTTCCACTTTCAATTGTTATGGCTTTCTTTATGAAATAACGTTGATTTTTAAAATTGTGGTTATTTTTAATTAATTTTAATTAAATTAATCCATTTGATTTTGCCTTCACCTTTTTGCGTAATATTTTTTTATTAATAATGCATAATATAAAAAAGGATATAATGCATGTCATCAACATGGGAATTTCATCGCTTTGTTGACATTTTATACAAAATTTTAAAGGTTTTACCAAAACAGAATTTTTCTCTTCATCAAAAATATATTTACTAAAAAAGTTTCCGACGAAAAAATTATGTTTCCCTTGCGAATATGAAATACAACCATATTTTTTAAATATTATTTAATCATCAAAGAAAACTGAAACTTGTGCATTTCTATAGAATTTTTTTAATTATCTATTTGCGGCTTTTAATACATACATAATTAAAGTAATATTACTTATCGCTTTCATTGAAAATCATTACATTTATTTTATATTGTTAAATTCAACAGTGCTTTAATCTTATTAAACAAATAATGTTTTTTTACTTTTGAATCAATTGACATTGATTTGAATATTTAAACGGAAAACATAACAAATTTACCAGACCAATTGCTATGATTGGTTTATTTGACGACTGGGATTTTTTTATTTAAAATATTCTCTTTCGCAATTTTGAATATAAAATCAACTTTAATCAGTTTCAATAATTAATTACTTAACATTGACTATTCATTAGTTTGAAAAAAAATATATTTTTCTAATATTCAACGATTTTTTGATATTTCTTTTACTTTGGAAAACTTATTGGATATGAATCATCATAACATAATGATTTATAATTAAATATTGTTTTCACGATACTAGATCAGTAATTTTCAAACTTTTTGTGCCACATTAGATAGACTATCTATCGATACCGACTATCGATTTCTACTTTCGTACATTTCTCCAAAATTGCAGGGGCTTTTCGTTGTATTTTTGATTTCACACATTCATACCTAGTAAGCGGCGTACAATTCAATATTCGACTTATTTTTTGCTGCAATTCTTAGTCAAATTACTATTAATACAAAATATGATTTCTCTGTTATTTAAGCTTCCACTCCCTAAACTTTCGCCCGATTTTCCGATATTTTCCGGCAACCTCAAAATTAATTTTAAGCTACCATAAACCCCCTTGCCGGTTGCACGGACCCTTAGTAGTTGGTACACACTACTTAGGGAACCAATGTATTAGATTATCAAAAAATACCAAAAACAATGAAAATTAATATATCGCATATTTTTTGACAATACTCATTCCTAATTTGTATCATATAATTTTTCACAATATTTATTATTTTTTAATGCCTAAAAATTTAAATCGAAAAATGTCTGTGTTAAACCGTACACGCTTATCAAATGAGATATAATAAGTGCAAATTAAAACACATTATTTTTAATTAGCACTAATGATAGCTCAATACTTTTGCTACTCAACACAATAATTAATAGTTAAAAACTAACGCACGTAATACAATGAAACTATTTTGAAAATATAAAGCAACATATTGTACCTATTCGTTGTGAAGCTTTTACTGAAAATGTTCAAAATGTATATGGACGCTTTTAAGAGCCAGACTAAGTAGTGTAAACTGCAAACAGGAGGCATTGGCTGAAGCAACCTATTTATTATCTATCAAAATTTCATAACATTCTTAACATTGCAAATATGTTGCAAATTAGAAACGTTTGAACGAAGGAGCGATTGATACTTCATTAGATACATGGTTATTAGGTAGAGATTTCAAAAGTATTTAAATAAGTAGCTTATCATATTAGGTATTCCTAAAAAAAATATTGAACTTGCATCAAAGTAAAAATTATTGCAGATTAAATAATTTATGGAGAAATTTAATTTTTATAGTTTTGATTCAATCAGTGAAAATGTTAAATACGTTGTATGGAAAATGTTAATTACATAATGTGGAATTTGCATAAATTATATTTGATTGGGTTTTTTTATTTGAGTAGTTTTTTCATAAATTTTCTTATTTACTTTTAACTAAAAATATCAACGTATTTGACCGCCTGTCTTGTTGACACCGTGCTGAAGCTTTCATATCACGTTGGTGAAAAATGTATGTTCTAGGTCTCAAAATATTGATGGAGGTTTGATAGTAATTACATAGTTTTATGGAGAGACATCCAACCACGTAGCTATTCCGTGATAGGGATGTTACGGAACTTATTTCACCTCAGTAGTTTTCGCACATGTCAACTTTATTTTATGTTATAAGTTTTGACAGAGTGGAATTAATAAATTTTATATTTGAATATTATATACATTAATATACATGAATACAAAATAGAAATATTCAGTATAGATATTAGATAAGCACAAAAAATTACCTTAAACAATTAAAAAAAAACCATTAGCTCACTTGTGATACTTTTCCATAGTGTCTAATGTGGTTATAAAACACTTGCTAATACTTGTTATTATTATTAATACTAAGATGTGTTTTTTTATGTAATTCTATTCTTTGTTATTATATTTGAGAATTATTTTTAAAGTGTTTTAATTAATCGTTAGTCAATCACTCAATTAGTGTACAGCAATATATCAATGGCCATAAGTTGATAACACGTATCATACATTTGTAAAATTGTTCAGGAGGAGGTTCAATAAGTATAGGTAGATTAATGAAAATGAAATAGTGTTTGTTTAAAATATATTGTATGAAATGTTTTATTATCAGGGCTAATATTATATGGGATGTTTATTATCTTTATACGATTAAAATGATGATATTAGGCATGATTTTTGAAATGAAAATATTTTAATTCAGTACTTTTCACTCTAAAATATGAGTTAATTTATTCTACCATATGGTGGATATTTTTTTCCCGGTGGCGTTTTTCTGACACTTGAAAGCCATATGCCCACGTTATTATATTTACATTTTTATTACGCGGTTGATATGGCTAACTGGAAAAGTAAGAGAGAAACGGAAATAGCTTTAAAGCTTAATATGTATATATAAATAATTGAAACTATTTTTTTTAATGGACTTTGAATGACACTTCTAAAGTTAAAATAACACGTCTTGTTCTGTACAATAGATCTAATATAATTAATATATAGTTTATTTGGAGTTGACGTCACTCGATTTTTGGCAAAAAATTCATACACAAATATCATATATATAATCCTATAATTGTGTGTTTGACGAAAACAGTTAAAAACTTTACTCATAGAACCGCATTTATAGTTAAGATATGAAAAATGTATAATATATATATTGTAAAGGATATGAAAACAATAATATATTCAGAATTGAAAAATTGGCATCATTTCCGCAAAGGAAAGCTTGTGTATTATATATTATAGTTTCAGCAGGTATACATTTAAATAATGTATACAGGCAACATTATTTAATTTTGGTTCCTGAAAAGCAAATGCTGTTTAAGTTGCTTTGGTATCGGGTTATATAAATATTATGGAAAATATTTGTGTTACAAGTTAAATAGGTAATTTGTCAATTATGAAAACTATAAGTTCCAAAAACTAGAATGAAGAATTTTAAAAAATATACACAAGTGAAAAAACAAATAATAAAAAACCCTTTTTTCATTTACGAGAGATATACAACATTTTATTGTAGAAAATGAAAAACATAAAACAAGAGATAATTAAGAATAAAATCAATATTTATTAAGCAGTGCTGATAGTCGTGCAAAAATATGTTCTAACTTTTTTGAAAATACGGTGGTGAAATTTTTATTGGCTTTGATCCTTAACCTTGAAATTGACCTTAAATAACAAGTGAAAATTAAGAAAATAAATTTTGAATATAAATATAAATATGTTTAAATGATTTGAAAATTAATTTTTTTAACTATTATTAATAAAAAATATTAATTTATCACCGTAATGTTTTTGTATGCCATTATTTTGACTCGTCCCATATATTTCATCAGTATTTCTTCTCCCCGATTTCCTAATTTCCACTTCCTTTCAGTCTCATAAATGTACTATCAAGACATCCGGGCCTGCTTTATATTTGGCAACTTTTATCTTAATTCCCCACTTCTAGCGGGCATCAGCTGATCGGCCCGCCCGAAAGTTTTGCGACAAAAAGCTACTTTGCTCCGAAGAAAGTTCGCGCCATTAACGAAAAAAGGGACAAAGAAAAAACAATTTAGTCATTTGAATTTCGAATGTCCAATAGGTTTTTTTGTTACGTCAAAATATTCAGAATACTTTCATTTATAGACTTGAAACTATCCATTTCTGATAAAACCACGAAGAAAATACATATATAATATTTGAAGACTTAAACGATAATTTTCAATATCGTTCAATCCTAGCGAGAAATACTCAGTTTTATAATAAGGTGTGATAATAACAAACATTATTTTACTTTTAGATATACAGCATTTATTATTAATTATGCGTGATGATGAAAAATACGCTACCCAAAAACGATTATCATATAATAGAATTTCTCGATAAAATCACGTTAGACGATTTTTGTTGTTTAGCATTTAAATGGTTTATGTGTTTAATATTTATATAATTACCAGATTTATTACCCGGTTTTACCTGGGATATATTCAATATCATTCTTTATTCAACATTATTTTTATTCATCCTATTTTTAAAGTTTAGTTCGTTATTTGGCTGTATACAATATTTTGTCTACTGTTGATCGTCAGTGATTATAATAAAAAATAAAAGTATAATAATTGGTCTAAAAATAGCATCTGAAATGACAAGTGAATATTTCATGTCCTCATTTTTTACTTATTGTGAAGAGTTCTTGTGACAGGCAGACACACTCGTGTATGTTTTATAACATAGATTGTTTTCTTTAATACCCGATAAAAACAATGCTTGACATTTCTTATTAAGGATACGTATATCAGAAGAAGAGTATTTAAGCTTAAAAAAATATAGTATTATGAATAAAGTAGGTCTTAAGAGGTAGGCACATCTTAGGCGAGTTGAAGCTTTATCTTATATTCTATGTAAGCTTTTACCTAAATCATTAAATATCTTTCTTGAAAGGTTTCCTAAAATAATTTGTATGAGATGTTTGTAGTAAATCTTAGGAGCACTCCAACCTAAAGGGTCATACATTAGCATTTAACAAGAATATTAATTATTCAACGCAAGATGTAGTTGTCCATATAAAGATTATATATACCTTACGTCCGTGTTCTATAATAATGAATAAAATTAATACTATAAGCGGAGTGAACATTACTCTTTGAATGCTCCTAGCCAATCATCGTGTAACACTGTTAATAAACCAATAATATGGATATTATAAATACATAATGATTGTTTCTAAATGATAAATAATCCACGAAATAATTGAATTTGACTCGTCACAAAGCACAAGAGAAATCGGATTAAAATAGGAACATTTTTTCCGAAATCGAAATGTAAAAGATATTTCTTAATATATTAGGAAGAAATGTATTTATACGTTAATATTCGATAAGTTATGCGATAAAGGTTTACAAACATCGAATGCATGATAAAATGAGTTTCAAGTGAATTCATTATAAAAAATGAGTAGCCACACATGTAACCGTCGTCATTTTATCCGCCCGTACAACATTTGTCACCATTTTTTTTGTTTTTATCTTTCAAACTAATTAATTCTAACAAGAAAAAACAACAAACATAAATTATCTCATGTAAAAAGTTTCATTAGCTTTTTATTAAGCTAAATCAATTTAAAATCTATCCTTTTTATTATTTTGACCATGTAATAGGTCTGCCTCTCAGAAAACAATTTGCCATATTAAATTAAGTACAATTTATATGACTAATTTCAGTTGTTTCAAACACTTTATTAGAATCTCTATAATATTAAACCTAAATCATATTGTTCCGCAAGAAAAAAACTCACCAATTGCGTTTTTTGTCATTACACTAGAATTCTTGTAAAATTAACTTATATCTAGGGAAAATTCGTAAAACACTATTACTAGACAATTTAAAATTGATCAACTTCAAAAAGCCAAGAATTTGTGTTAAAGAACAAGCCACATCAAACGCCAGTAATTTACAAAAAGTTTTATTAGTTGTTGAGCTTTTCCTTGAGAGGAAAGATATATCAACCATAACATCTTTGTTACTTTTGTGCAGTATATGTTGTATACAATATATTATTTAGTATGTCTGCTTACGTAAGACCGTCTGCAAATTTTGAATGGAATCGCATAGATATCCAATTGAATCATATTTCTATCGATTCTTGGTGCGTAAACCGCATTAAAAACCTTCGATATGCGTATATATATATATTTATAGGAGTTTTAGGAATATGAAGAGGTAAATAAAGCTCATAACAAAGAATAACAATCTTTTTAGCCTCTTTCATACCTGAATCTGATCGGCAACGACGGCTCAAAAAAAATTCTCATTGGCTTATTATGATATCTTTGGCTTAAACTTGTCTACCATACATGTGCATCGACGAAATACAGTTTTTTTTACAAATATGACGAATTTAACATTATAGTAATATAAAAAATATATTATTATTAAACTTTTAAAGATTGTTGTCAGCATAGTCTAAATTGTACTAAACGTCGTGTGCACAGTATTTTTATGATAAAGTGTAACGAACCATGGTGATTAACTTTAATATATTTTTACTCTGTCACATGAGTTTTGGTTTTATCGTCAAACATATTTAATAATAGTAATAAAACTACTATAAAACAATGAAAAGGTGTGATTCACAGCTGCAAGGATATCAACATGGTAATGTAACTATTTTTTTTGTTGAAGGATTATAGAAGGATATTGATACCAGTGAGAAAGCTCGAAACCGTAAGAATAAAAAGTTTACCTAGTGCATAGATTCCTAATATTTTTATCCTACCACCCTTTTTCGGAAAAAAATAATCCTCACAATTACTAACCGCCCCTTTTTCGTTTTTTTTTTAAATTTTATTTCAACATTTATCGATTACTTATTTCAGAAACCACCATTCACTAAACGCCTCAAATACTTTCTTTAAGAAACTGGTGCCACCTCATGACCACCAAAATGCCCTCCAAATGCTTTCAAACTCACTATCTCTCCACTCGAAGACTTCGTCATTCACAAGGAAGTGCTGCCAACCACTTGGTCTATTGCAATTGAGATCCTATACGTTTTATACAATTCTATAGCTTAGTTTTCTAGCACGTATATCTAGACATATCTCTCTGTTCCTCACCTGGTTTTATTAAACCAAATATCAGCTGGATCGTCAAAACACTCAACTATAATGTCATTTATTTTATTTATTGCCCAGTAATCTACTGTAGTGAGTTTAAATTACTCTAAAATTTCAGCATTAGTACATTCTCGCTATCACATTATATTTGTTACATTAGGTTAGGTTATGTCATAGTATTCTTCATAAATTTCGTAGTCATCACCTGCTTTTTTTAAAACATTTTTGAAATGAAAAACCTGCTGCTATTGATAAAACAGTAAAAGAACAGATGTTAATAATTAAAATTAAAGACTGTCATAGAGATATATAGATAGACATAATTATTAGTGAGTCAACTCGATCAAAAAAGTCGATCGCTTAAGCTTACATTATTTTCAACGTAATAGATAATTCAAATAAGTCTAAGCATGACCTCCCTTGGTATTTGAAAATCGATTTTGACGTATTGGAAAGTTCTGAATACGTGGAACTGTTCATTAATGCAATGCTGAAATTAAATACGTAAAATTATCTTGCGCCAAAAGGTTTTGTTTAAAAGCACCGTCTAGTACATGTATGCCTCACTTAAGCAGATAATGATTTCATAGAAAATATAAATACTTTATATTGAAATGTGAATGATAATATTGATATAATATACCAAGTTACATACCCAATATCCTTTTTTTATTATTTTAAATCAACGTAAACGTAACACGAATACATGTAACATAAAAGGATTCGGCTTAGAATATCTCCCGATACGAGCCGAAAAAATGTAAATGTCATCATAAAATGGCGTTAGCCGATTTTTTGTTTGAATAAAGTTAAATCACTTACCTATATAAAGCTCATATATTCACTTCCGTATGAGAGCTTTCTCATACCTTGCTTAGAATAATATTTCCAAGTGAAATATTTCAGAAAGTCATGGAAGAGGCGAGACAGTTTGTTTTAAGGCAATCCTGCAGTTTTGAGATATGAGTAATATAAGACTTTTATAACATTTATACTACAGGGTGCATAGAAATACAAAGATATTTTTTATGAATTAAGAAAATATGTATATCAACAAAAATATGATGTCTACAAATAGAGCTAAGAAGTTTTTATAATAAAATATATGTATTAAATAGATGTTGACAAGAGCGAGTTGATTGTTTTCAACTCATAACTGTGACAAGTTTGAGAGATATTTTATAATACTAATAGAAACTAAAATCAAATTAGTAAAAAAGGTTTGGAGAATACTTTATAACTAATTCTTTATTAATGCTGTAAAGTTTTTATTATTTTAATTTTCTTTTGGGTCACCAGGAAGGTAATAAAAAAGTGTAATAATGGAAATATAATGTAGAAAAACCGTAATAAATTTCAATTTAAAATAGTAAGCATCGAAATATTATAAAAATATATAAAAATAAATGTATTAAAAGAAACGTAAAATAAGCAGACGATTCAGGAATATTAAGACATATTTAAACGTAGTCAGGTAATTTTTAAACATTTGATATGATTTTGTTACTGCATTTGACATTATAAAATAAGGCTTTAAAAGATTTTAATTGTTCTAATCGTTGCAATCACATAATTGGATTAAAATTTGCATATTTATTATATGTTTGATAAGTTCCAACTGTATATAAATATATTTTTTTCCCAGATTAAGTTAACTATAATATATGATAGGTATTTAGGTTTGGTGAGTTTCAAAGAAACAAGTATATTAAAAGGTATACAAATCGTTAGTTAATCAAGTTATAAACATTCTTCTAATAAGCTGTCTCTCGTTTATTTACTTATTTAGGATTGGTATAGATACATGTGCTTTGATCGTGTCCACTCTGAAAGTGTAGCACATGGATTTTAGCATTGTGAAGACGACCACTCATATTTTGATGACGACTGATACTTTGATAGGTTTTTGATGAGAATTAGTTGTAGGTCAATGAATCAACTCACTGGGCATTTAGTTCTGCATCTATAGAACTTTTATAAAATTTTCAGATCTAAAAGTTGAGCTTTCAACCTTAAGCTCCAAAGCTTATTAGTTAATCTATTACATGCACATTTATGGAATACATACACATTTGAATTATCACACCTAGTTGGAATGGCTTTATAAGAGTATGTGTGTGTTTTTATGATGAGGTTATGTACCTGGCATATTAAGAATATTTATTTTGTAGCAGGTGTATAAAACTGTGAGACGTATCATATTTGTAAATGTACTTTATTCCGTCCAGTACCCCCACAACAAACAACTGGCGCCTGGCGGAATCACTGGTGATATATTATTGTCAAACTGACGTATTTACATTTACGAAATAACACATCTGCGTTCAAATAAATAATTATTAGGTGTCCTCCGCTGCCTTCTATGAGAACAAATGCGTTGGGCATATGCCATTGCCGACGAATAATGACAAGCGATCAAACTGAATGGTTGAAAATTATGCTACATTGAAGTTGAAAACAAAACTCTTCCAAGCAAATGACTTTGGAAATTTCCAACGAAATTACACTGTACGAATTAAAACGTAAATATTTTATCATTCCACCCGTTTTGACGAAAACTCGTTAAAATGTCTACAAATTCGCAATGGAATTACTAACAATTTTGTCGTAGGAATTAAATTCGTTAAACTTTATGCAGTACTTTTAGAATTTTACAAGTGAATAAAAGTAAATAGATGCGACTCTCTCACAGTTCAGTTACGGTTGAAACAATGTCTTAAATCAAGCATCATCAGACTTATTTAGAATAAAACTACAGTTAGCTAAATGATTAAATAAAATTTTCTCTAAATTCTCCCGTGAAATATATACATTTTTTTTTTAAGTATGAGATGTCGGGACGTCCTTTTTTTCTCTACCAACCATCACGTCATCACACTCGCTATGCAGCCATCACAGCTACTACACAATAAAAAAATATGAAAAAAAACTCTCTAAATTTACCTACGTCAAATTGTACATTTTTATTGATTATTTAATTTGTTAATACTTTATAAATGCTATGTTTGTTTTGAACGCGGATAACATGGATCTCAACGGTGTGAAGATAACTACTGCGGAAATAAATTGTATGGAACTCCGTGCTGTTAAAACTTTTATGGTCAGTATTTTTTGTATAAAATAGATTGTCAGCTTATAGTACATCTAGTCCTGCATCTTTAGCTTTTTTAAATCCAGAAGTTGTGAGAATCAAAGCGAGTCACGTACATGCTAACTTTTTGGATATCAGAGAGATATTTTTTATATAATGAAATACAAAATAATGACATTTTTCTTCATGATGGTGAATGCAGAAAGATTTGTATAAGAATCATTTGATTAGAAACGATATTATATAGTAATATGTATATAAATAATAATTAATCTCCTTGGTAGTGTAAAGGCTAGCGTGCGTAAAAAGCAGGGTCGATTCCCATAGCTGCCGGATTTTATTAAATTCAAAAATTCACGTCTGGATATCCATTGGATTGAGTAATTGTTTGACAGCCAATTCTCGTAAAACATAATCTACCAACGCATCTCTCTTAATTGCGGAAATCAATATACATAATCTACTTTCAAAATATATATCTAAACACTATATCGATTCATATACTCCACATTCAGAACAAAAATGACTTAACATATATAAATAAAGTTTTAAATGGTTTTAAATTCTGAATTATTTAAAACTGGTAAACTTCCATATGTGAGATCACT
>JAGVSQ010013224.1:0-11216 GCA_022683975.1 Rhyacophila evoluta
GTGCAGGCTGTAGCAGCAGACCGAGCCGCCCCTGACCAGCTGTCTGAGCTTCTACAGCTACTGAGAGACTCTCCACACGCCCATGCTGACTCCATAGCCAGGACTATTGCTCGCTGGGCAACCGATATGCACTACAACTTAATGGACCGATGATCAATAAATGAATACATAGTTTTATACTCATATATAGATTATGTTATAAAACAAGTAACTGAAAATGTTCTCAGTATATTTCCAAAATAGTATCTTTATAAAATGATATCCTCGTTACATGGAATGAAAAATGGTTAGTTATAAAAAACTATTTACTTTTTTGACAATTGGACTGTTAAATGTTCAATCAACTATACGACCACCGACCATTGTAATGTCAATATCAATTTTAAATAGCCCATTGAATTATGATTAAGTCTTTATTACTGCACAATAAAAACCGTAATGATTGTGTTTTAGTACAATTCTTTTTGTAATTTAATACATAATATAGTTTATTAAAATACCTTACAAAAATCTGAATAAAATATACAACTATACATTTGTGGCGTGTGAATTCAAGGACGCAACAATACACTAAATAACTAATCGAATCTTTGCGCTGACCGAATGTTGATTGCAAACTGAATGTAATCAGAGCAAAGAATCGGTTAGTTATCAAGTGTATTGTTGCGTCCTTGAATTCACACGCCACACATTTAAAATAACCATAAATTGTTTGTTTTATTTACATTTGTAACCATATGATACCTCCTATGGCTGGATTTAATAGCCTCACTCCTTATAAATCATGCCAGTGTTTTTTAATTCCAGCAAATATATCTTATAGATAACACCTGATAAGATTGTGACACTAAAATCACATCAATCCGTAAGAGTTAGGTAGGATAGACAACTGGTATCCTTAAAATTTGTTATGTTCAATCCAAATGTGGCTGCATGACTTCTGATCTATCAAAAACCTGTTTGGCTCATTCACCAATCCTTGAGTTGTTCATGAAGTTAACCTATCTCACTAATGTGCTTTTAAAGCTCAGTATAAGGTTGCATGTGTATTTGTTAAATACCATAACTCATGTTCACTGGCAAAAAACTAGTCATTTGGTTTTTAAGTAATCAATTTCTCAATTTAACACAAAATCAGAGGATTGGTCTGTTGTGATTGAATGATTTTCACAAAAATCTAAAAACTATAAATAAAACACTTTCTAAAGTATGTAGGTGTGTAATTTAATATTTCCAATTTGTATATATTTATTTGACACATGAAGTATTTAATTACTATGCTATTTTGATGGTGAACAGTCTCAATAAATATATTATTATATTATGTAATATTAAAGTTTGACTTATAGTTATATTGTATTATCACAAATTACAATATTTTATTTAAATCATACAGTGAAATTATGCATTGTAACAATCAATTAAGAACATTTTATGGCAATATCGAAGCAAAATAATGAATTACATATGATGCATTTGAGTGGTTTTATAAAGATAACAAAAGTAAGGTTAAATTTGTTTGAAACAAAAATAAAATTTACATTAGAGACAATAATACAACATAAAATACTAAGCCCAGCTTTTAGAGTATCAGCAGAATTTTACTTAAATCAGTATAATATTATTGCTTAGATATGATGCAGCTTGAAAAATTATTCTTAAAATCGTTGATAAGAATCAATTTATGTAGTATGTTAAATAATAATAATGCTCTGCTAGTACCATAAAGAACTAATAGTAGGTTTTAAAGAATATTTAAAGCTCAAATTACGTACCAAAAAAAGTATTTGTAATTAAAAAATAGCCATAATTAATTTTGTATATCGTCACTGCGCCTCCAAAACCAGCTAAATGCATTTTCACGAAATACGGTTTTTGCAACAAAAATTTGATGATAATTTATCACACCGTTTGTCAGATGCATTTGAATGTAAATGGCATATTCTTACCTATGCTTATAGTGTCAATTATTATGGGTTACTTTTATTCTAGACTAAGAAATCTAAAGCCATAAATCACAAAAGTATTTTCAAGGTGTTGCACATTTTTCTAGTTTTTAGGAAATTGGAATAATAGGGAAAAAAATTGGTACTTTTTTGTAGCTGTTAACGGTTTAAATAGCAATTTAATATAATGAGAGGGGATACAATTATTATATATACTAAAAAAATTATGACATAATTTTTAAAAACTGCATCACTCTTTAAATATCATGTCTGTGATTAAAATCAATTCTAAGTTTTAGTAAAAAAAATGTAAACAAAATGACTTATCAGATTATTAAATTACGTATAAAATAAGCACAATAATTATGTGATAATTAGATTCAAATTCAATATATTGTTACAGGTGTAAAACATGTAATGATTCCTTGAGATCAAAATTCACTTCTGTGGTCATTCCTCTTACAACTTTATTTCTTACAAAATTTTCAATCACAAGTAACAAATTTATATAATTTCATAAATTATTCAAGACACAATTATAATTTATGATTTCAATTTACCCACACAATAAAATAAATATTATCATTCTTTCATAGTACACATAGCTTTAAATTCTATTTAATTTCAATCTCTTTATAAACTTTTCAATATTAATTTCAACAATCTTTCCATTCTTGTATATCTTTTATTACATTCTTTCATGATAATAATAATAATTATATTCTAACATTAAGTTATTCTTTTAGAATCACTAGAATAAGAAAGTTTTATTACACCAACAGTAGTTTGGATATGTGAAAAATATATTGATATAATTAAATACATTTAATTTATAATTTCTATCTAATTGAGTTTTCTATTGAAGAAGTCTAAAAGTAAGATCATTCTGACACATATATTGTAAATAAAAACATAAATTAAATAAACAACAGTTTGTTATTATTTGCATTGTGTCAAATAGATGTCACTATAAAAAAATGCAACAACTGTATTGTTGCAAGAATTTCACACAATGATTGCAAAACCTCAAAAAGTGCAAATGATATTGTTCTAATTTTATCAGAAAGTTTCTCTTAATTTTTTTTTAATAAAAGGCTTTTACCCTGGTTTTTCTAGAAGAAAGTTATGTGTAAATACTTCTATTTTAAAAAGTGCTTTAAGTTGCGAAAATGATTTTCTAGTAAAAGATTATGTCTTTTAAAACAATTTCAACCAATTGAAAGAATTTAATTGTTTCACTGTTAAGGTCATGATTAAACAACAAAAGTTACTCTGCACTTATCATGGTTTTACACTCATAGTGCAAAATGGTATTGCTCAAAACTATGTATATGTATGTGAATGTTCAATTATTGAATTTTCAATTTCCAATCAACTTATTTTAACCGTATTTAACTATCATTCGTGTTACTATTTCATGGGAGGATATCTGTCAATCCTTAACATAACGAAAAACTCTATATAATATTATACATTGTGTTTTTAGTGTTTCCGCAACATTAGCAAGATAGTGTATCTATTATTAAATTATGTAAAAATTATGATTTGTTGCACCCGTGGCGTGGCGGCTTTCGATTTTTCTCTTCATCATACACTCTGGTACAAAAAAAATTAAGTGACTCATGCTTTTTATATGACCAAAACTATCAGTAATAATTATCTTGTCAGTGTGTGAGCGGATGGTATTAGTAAAAATATGCGTTCAATCTATAAAGTCTACTCAAAATTTATATTTTTTATGCTAAAATTACTTTCATTGATTCACTGTAAGTTGATTTGGTGGACTAATTTAGTCCTTAATCCTTGTTAACTTAGGTATTATTCATTCAATCGTATATCAAATTGGCTATTAAGAAATTTGAAATACAATAGCTGAAGCAATTTTAGACATATTATAGTGAAAGCATGAAGTCTCTATCACAATCGATAGACTAGTTTAAAACATGGATAATCTAGCATGTAAGGCATAAAGATGGCCACATTATTATGCTCCCTAATTTGAGTTAGTTGCATCTATTTACTCATTAGATACTGTTCAGGGTTCAGGGATTAATAGAATTTACACACCACGGTAAGTAAATACTGATAAAAATAAGTAATAGTACTAATGAATTCATTATATTATTGATCACACCGACAGTGCATGAGTTTTGTGCAATATCATTACTATTATTGTTACAATCATTATTCTATTACATACAGATTACGCATATGTCGTAATTAGTTTTATTTAATTAAAACAATCTGAGGAAAATTTATTTCCCTGTTGATAAGTTTCCTGTTGCTTGGATTGCATTTCAATAAAATCTCTATACAATATTCTTGGTTATCTATTTTTGGGTATTCACAGGGGCATAATGAATTTAACCATCTTGCGAGGAGTTGAAAGAAGAAGAACATCTCAAGACTGGAGTATACTAGATATCAGGTGAAAACAAAAAATGACTGTCCTGGTGATGAATAAGATTTATCTACTGGTGGGAAAGACCACCTCATTTGCTACAAAGTCAAGAATTCAAGTTGGCTGGTCTAACAAAGGTTGAATGGACATGAGTAACATGTAGTACAGTACACTTACATAATTAATACATTTCATTGATATCGTCAGTAATATAATGGGCTTATTATATACAATGCTTAAGTGATTGTTTAAAACAAAACTGTAATGCGTCATCTTTATATAATAGATCAATGAACACAAACAATATAACCACAGTTAAGAGTCTCTGTATTGATCGGGTGAATTTAATTTGACACTACGAGACAAACGGCAGTTTTATTTTCAGTCTTTGTGCTCAATTCACTTGATTGCAGTATGTTTACATTTCAGTATCTGAAACAAGAAAAATAAATAATTTAATGGTTTAAGCAGATTTAATCCTTCAAATATTTATAAAATTCTGCAGTAACAAATGGCAGGATAATACAGCAAACTAATACCCTACGGTATAATAGGAAAGGGCTGCCCATTATTTGTTTATGTAATATATTCAAAAGTGTAATATTACTATGTTAAAAAATGACCATTCATAAAAATAATAATAAGAAATATTCTAGTCTTTAAACAGTGTAAATTTATTTTTTCAATAAGATTTTTTTTAATCTTATATAATTTGCTCTTTGGTCGGACATCTCACAAACTGCAGCTTATCCTACAATAAACTCTTTCCTTACTACTTTCACTAAAGACTTTATGTATTCTGTAACATAAAATTAAAAGCTCATTTTTTTCTTTATTTATTACTATCGCAAAGAAAAATACAATATAACTTTAAGCTCCACATGCAGCAGTGATTCTAAGTTAATCAAATTTAAAAAGCTCTATTTGCTATGACAAACCAATCCTTTAATGATGACAATGAGGCTTTATTTGTTGTTACCTCTAAGGGTTGAATTCATAGCAAATCTCCAATGAAATATAGATGATGGGGTAGGCACTAAATTAAAAATACTATACTTTGTAGGAACAGGAAGGGAGAAGATTAGAAAAGCATTAAACATGATAAACAAAAAAAACTATAAGTCATAGTTATTACATGTATGCTGACCAGCATGGTGCAGCAATCGAGTTGGTCTCTGGCGATGCGAGCATCTGACAGCAGGTGGTACCACGACCGCTGAGAGTCCCCCCAA
This sequence comes from Rhyacophila evoluta, assembly GCA_022683975.1. NCBI lineage: Eukaryota > Metazoa > Arthropoda > Insecta > Trichoptera > Rhyacophilidae > Rhyacophila > Rhyacophila evoluta. Next base: position 5,580 of record JAGVSQ010013224.1, read on the forward strand.
CGGCACCACCCGCCCACTCATCGGAACTTCTGACACACTATCATCTGAGTCAGAGTCGGGTGGAGGCCGGCTGTTGGACATGCCAATACGACGGCCCACCCGGACCGTTTCAGCAGTGCTCATTGACGACTCTTCTGGAATTTAGAAATATTACCACAGACTAAATATCTTGTATTTGTAAATTTATTTAATTTATAGTGTTTTCCAATCAATAGACATGGGAGCATTTCATATTTTATTTAATATAATGGAACCCAATATACATATTATAAAGAAATGTGCTACTGGCACTTGATCTTAAATAATCTTACATTTTTGTGAGCAGTGTGCTTAGCAAATTTTGATTTTGAAAAAAAGTTTTAGACCTTTTAATTAACTCACAGACCCTCATTTAGGAAATGTTGACTGAATATAATAAAATAGACGCATAGCTTAATAATAAAGATAGAGAAAACTATCCTACCTTCATTCGAGTGATAGCACCTCTGTTTGTGCCTCAACCTAGCAGGCCGATAAGCAGGAACGCAATTTGCAGGCGGTGGAGGAGGAGCAGGTGCCGCCCTTCCTTCCGCATCATTCTCTGTGTGACCAAATGTTCTGAACTGTAGAGTGTAGTCAAGAGTTGCCGCTGTGACAGCTCTTGAACCTTGGACTAAAGGACCTTGTCCACCTGGTCCTTGTGGGTGGTTTTGGGAGTGACTTTGAGAATGATTTTGACCTCCTCCCGCTACATTGAATGTAGCATATGGACTGATCTCGTATAATTCTGAAACAGTTGTAAAAAAATTCTAGGTAAATTTTCTTCCATAATCAAGGAAAGTTTTATATGAGCTTAATACCACAGAAAATACAAAGATTTACTGGCCATATATGCAACTCAAATTAATCCCAGATCAGGATGACAGTTTTATCTTCTTTAGGTTTTTTTTTTGCTCTAACATCTGGGAAAAGTTGTAAAATAGCCTGCAAATACTTAACAAACTAAAAAAAATTAATACATTGATTAATAACATCTGAACGGTTCTTAAAAAAATATCTGGTGGAATATAAGTTATTAATTCCAACAAATAAATTCCATAATGTTCATTATACGTACTAACTTATACCAGATCTTCTCTTGACACATTTTGTGTCTAGAGCTGCTCAAACTCAGATTTAAATACACCATGCAGGAATCCAAATTATATTTAATAATTATAGTTCGCCTTCTTGAATGTCCCAGTGTGCAAATAAAATAGCTATTGGCCTATAAATGCATGGAGTCTCAAAATAAAAATATTGTAAATTGCAGGGAGACAATAATAATAGATCTATTTTTCATAATTAAAAGATTAGAATTAAATTTTATTCTGTATTTAAAAAGTCAAAAAGATCTTTGTGATTTGAGGAGAAGAGAAAATAATGGGCTAATTATCTACATTTAGAAAGAAACACACAGTAGAAATCAGGTAAAAATAAACTTTCATTGGCCTTTCATTACAAATATCTTGCTAGCAAAATATTTTGTTTTCTGGTAGGTCAGGTTGAAACCTAAAAATTTACCTATTCATCATATGTAATGAGCGAAGTCTAATCTTCGCTTTCAAGAAACTACAAACTTTAGAAGCAAGCTACATGTCGATCGTCTGCATGTGTGTGGTGGGATCATACTGAACTGTCCGATACGGCATAGCCCAGCCGGCAGCCAGACTGTAGGAAAGTCAGTATTACATATACATAAAATGTAGAGAACAGCAGGCTAGATCGTTGGTCGAAATCCACATGTGTAGTTTTGATTGAGCTGCCGGTGTAGGACTATTGTTCGCCTGCGTGTGTGTGACTTAATTGTAACTGAATGCAAGGTTTGCCACTGTCCAAATTGGCTGGCTGACAATAGGTGTATGGGCACCATTAAACATGAAATAATCATTTATTTTTGTTTATATCTGTCTCACAACTGAACTAATTAATAAAATAAAAAATTATTATTCGTCATTGTCGAAATAAAAACAAATTTATTTATTTACCTGATGAATCATCTAAGCCTTTCCCGTTATGTTTTAAAGGCAAAGCTGTATACACCTGTTGACAATTCCTACAGTTGTCTTCTTCAGATTTATCTTCAGCTGGAGTATCTTGTCTGGAATATGTAACACAAATTATGAAGGAGAAATAGCATAGATCATTTTGATTCTCTTAAGTGTTAAAGCAGCTTAACTAGTGGTGGAATTAAAAAATAAAATGTCGAATTTATTGTTTTCTCAAATTTTTCCTATGGAATTTATTAATCAGTCAATACTCGAAAGCTTTGTCATAAATGAATTTTATTTTATAAATTTAGTCAGTCACCAATGACTCAGTAACTTTCATATAAGTTATAAGTAAAAACCCTTTTATAATACAAATAATTATGAAAATGATACAGATTTCATAAAATTGTATTGTTAAATTTCAGTTGATTTTTTATTTTTTGGTTTTAAATTAATTTCAAAATAAACTTTTTCTTAGTATATCATTGCAGACTTTTCACATTACATAGGATATAGAATAAAGAAGCAAAAGCAAAAACCTGAGTTGCAATAATTCCTATTGTTGAATTTATAATATTAGTCATCATTCTCATAATTTAAATCATGAGATATGCAATACCTACTCATATATGAAGCAAAAAAATATTTTTTATACATTTCATAGACATGGGTCGGCAACCTTTTTTTGTAAGAGGGCCAAAAATTTTACACGGGGATTAGTGCAGGGCACACTTGAGCCATATTTTATTACAGTAAGAGCCGCGCTTGGGTCATATCTCAATACGGTATGGGCCGCACAAAAATGCTTCGTTATTATTATTAATTATAATTTTATGAATGAATTATTTCTAAAGATCTGCTTCCATTAGAAATCTGTGATGAAAATTGTTATAATGAAACAGATCTATTACACTGTTTTCAGTTGAGGTTTTCCAAGCATGCCACTCTCTTACAGTACATAACAGAAGGAAAGTATAATTGAAAATAATGTTACCTTCTCTTTTTTAGAAGAAGATAAGCCATAATAATGGCAGATACAGTTATGGCGGCGCAAAGTATCAGCAGTATGATGGAGTCAGTAAAACTTTCATCTGCATAAATGCCTTCATCAGGATAACTCGATGGAGCTGCTATTCGAGCTGAAATAATAACACATATATTAAAACTCCCCTATATTGAGAAGTCTCGGTGAAGAATGATGATAAGACGGAAAGCATACATGGTTGTTTATTTGGTCAACATAGGCCATTAAGAAGAATAATAATAATTGAAATTATTGTTGAATATATAAAATGTGGAAGGTTATTGAAAAGGGATTTGCAGCTGAAAGATCATAAGCTTTTGATGTTTCAAGGCATCAAAGTAAGCAGGTAGAACATAATAAATAATAAATACATTGATATGCAGTAGTATATTGATTTTAAACATTCACCTCCGCTTAACGTTGTCGTGGCGAAATTGAAGTCTGCAACAGAAACACCGGCCTCATTAACAGCGGTAACTCTCAACTGGTACCAAGTGGCCGGTACAAGCCCACCGATTTGAGCATAAGGGTCAGACCCTCCTGCTTCTATTGATGCACAGGGGTCTGGACCCCCTGTGCCGGCGGGAATCCATCTTGCGCTGCCCAAGGGTCGGTACTCGCACGATAGTCGCAATGGTGGACATCCAGAATCATCCCAGGATATTCCGTTCAGGCGAAGTGTTGTTGAATTGGTTGAAAGAAATTCGGATTCCATAGGTGCTTTCGGAACTGAAAATAATTGATATTAATTGAAATTATTAAACATTCAGAAAATCATTTTTAAAACCCATATTACAGCTTTATTGACATAAAATTTGACCAAGTAAAATGAATTTGATGGTTTTTTAATTGTTAAAAATATTTAATATTTAGTTAACATTATTGTTCAATGTCACCAAGTAATATTTTTATTATGCAGGGTATATTCAGCAAAGTTATATGATGTTGATATAATCTGGGATGATGCAATACGATTGAATAGCAGCAGAGGTTTTTAAAATACCAAGTGGTATCCTTGTACTCACCTAGGGAGTAAATATGGAAAAAGAACAACAAAGTGAATTATTTCAAATGTTAGATTGCCCAATAAATAAGGATTTCACAGTTGTTTTGACTTACCTCCTCCCCTCGTGGAAGCAGTGATTACATCACTAGGATTCCCGCTTCCAACTTTGTTATGTGCTGTGACATACATGTGGTAGAGAGAGCCACATCGTAAATCCTGTAGAGTAAATGTGGTGGAATCAGGAGCCAATTCTAGTGATCTCCATTCCGATTCTTCGTGCTTGTAGTTAAGGGTATATCCTGAAATATAATTGCATTTCTTGAATATTATTTATCAAAACTGGATACTTCATAAATTACAATGCTATTTTGTTTAAGTGAATGTAAAAAACACTATTCTGTCTTTTTGTGATATTATTTTAGGTTGTGGCATGAAGTTTTTTATGGAAAACTTCCTCAGGACACCAGAATAGTTTCAACTATTTGAAAAATGACTTTGATAGTTAAATTTGGTGGCATACCATGTGCAGGAGTGGTATCAGATTGATGCTGTGGAGTCTCCAATCTCACTGCGAGGGCTCGCTGAGTGGGTGTCGGCAAGGCAACAAGACTAGGTGGTGGAGGAGGTAGTAAAACTCGGATAGAATAAGTGACAGAATCTTCTCCTCCTGAATTCCTCGCTGCGCATGTAAAGTTGTCTGATAGTGATGCATCTACCTCTGTAAATGGAAATCAGGTGATATAAAATTTTTGAGTGATGTAAGGTATCAGTGGCGAAGAGTGATTATTAGTGTTAAATAAGTATGGTAAGCTGAAAACACCATTTAGCACATGCATCACCAACCATAGTTTAGATTAGAAATACATAAAGTAAATTGAATGTCTGTTTCTGCATCTGTTTTTTGAATCTAGATAGGTAGTACTTGGTTAGTTTATTCAGTTTGTAAGATTGTAGTATGGGAGATCAAAAAATAGAATGGTTAACATTTTTTATCAATGTCTTGTCCATTAAAATGAAATAAATGGAAAATATTTAACCATAGAACTTCAATTCTAAGAGGACAGTATTTTTTAAATATCTTACTTGGTATAAGCAAGTCTCCTTGTTGTGTAACTGCAAGAGCTCTATGATGAGTGATTGGAGCTCCTGCTCTCATCCACAAAGTCCTTGGCGAAGGAATACCAACAGCACGGCAACTCAACGATATGCCAGTACCGGCACCCGCAGAGATTGGACCTCCAAATGAAGCTATTCTTGCAGGCCCTTTTAAATTACCAATAACATCATCAAACAGTTAAAACATTACAGAAATTAAGTAAAGTAACAATTGAGAATAAGTGCTTTTTCTTCCCAGTGACATATTTTATTATTATAATGAAATTCTTTCTCTACTCTTTTTGAGTAATAGTTCTTACTGTAGTTTAAAAATTAGCTTTTTCATTAGTTCTGTAGATAGAAATATAAATAACAATGATTACGCCACACGTATGAAATTGAAAAACACTTCATTGATAATAAAAACAATGTAATTATGATATGGCTTTTTTTAGAGAAACTCTTACCTCTTGATGATGGCTCTTGATTGACAATAGCAGTAG
>JAGVSQ010013225.1:0-11216 GCA_022683975.1 Rhyacophila evoluta
ACCGTCACTGTGTTGCTGAGTGGTCGCTCTATAGCGTGACCGTAAAGGGGTTAAACTGTATTTGAGTAAAACAGACTTGAGTCTTTCTGCCGCGCAATGAAATTGACCATTTTGGTTGGGTATTTGGAAGTATGCATATATTATTTAACATTTTACATTCAAAAAGATCGATGAGCGAATGATAAGATCATTCAAATTGAAAGTTAAAAAGCAGCAATAATGCCTTATTATTAACTTTAATTATCTAATTGTTTTCTTTAATAAATTTCATGAAAATATTATGTTTAGTTAAAAAATAGCTATATCATATAAAAAAAAAAAATTGTTTATTAATATTTTCAATCTCTCCATCAGATTGGGAATGTATTACCTATTAGTCCTACAATCTAGATATTTGCAATAATGTGCAGTGTTTCTGGAACCTATTCCGATTTTAGGTGTAGGCTATTGAAATGTTATAAGATTATAAAAAAATGTGGATTCGATTTATGAAAGTCTTGCTGAACTTTGGATTATGGGGCGCAGTGCCAGATATGCCTAGCCCACATTTTCTAAATATAGCATTTTTCCTTCGAATTACTTGAGAAACATCAATTTATCAGTGGCAATATGGCTAACTCTCAACACATATTCAGATCATCAGACAACTGTAAGCCATTTAAACAAAAATACTGACGAACCAACCTCAAAATATCAAACGCTGATGGTTATAATTTGACTTTATCTGCACTTTATGGTGATAATAGTTAACATAATGGAGATTTTGTACCAGGATCTTCAACATCTTCCTCAGAAGGTAATATTTATTTTAATTTTACTATTCAATTCTTCAAATTATTGATTTATTGATCATTTTTTGACTTTATGTTACCATGTTGGATGGTAACTTTTGCTTTATACATTTTTTTTTTGATTATTTTATCGAGTTTTAGTCATTTTTATGTTTTGTAGGTGAACCATAATCTTTCCAATTCACCATCTCAAAAAAGTTAAAGACATCCTTAGGTCTATGAAAAAAACATGAGAAAAGATAAATCAATGAGGGGTTAAACCTGTACATCGACATCGAAAAAATAATTTAATTTTAATTAATTGAGTTAATGTTCCTGGTTCCACATGATTAAATTTTTTCTGGAACAGAAAATCTAGCATCTTTATCAAAAAAAAAACATTCCAGATCATTGGGTAGATGTAGATATCATAAAAACACTGAGAAAGACATTCCCATTTATAGTGACCAAAATACAGACATATGGTTTCAAAGGTACAAATAACCTTGAAGACGATACTGCTAATTGGAAGATTCCTGTTGATGGAGGGAATGTACAATGACTCAAAACATGCTGTATAAGGCTAGAAAAAATTCATCCATAGGAGCTCCGTATGAAAAAAAACCCCTTCAAGTAGAATATATCTTCACTGAAGATAATTCAAAAAAGAGGAAAGCAAGGCACTTTTCATACAAATGTTTACTATTTCCTGAATTGTATCCAACCAAGCGGGAGTGAATGAATGAAAAAAAAAGTAAATGTTAACTTTCACTCCTACGATACATAACCTCAATTCATCAAAACTTTCACAAGAATTTAAAAGGCAACACTGCAGCATTGGAAGATAATTTCGAAAGCAATAATGGGAAAGAAGAATAATAATTATAATGTGTCTATGCGGTGTCTCTTTGCGGTAAAAATGAAGGAAAACGTCCGCGACTTCGGAAATATGTCTGAAGTTAGCAGCACAAAACACTCGCACACACTCGCGGACGTTTTCCTTCATTTTTACCCTCTTTGCTTACCCTTCAATGGATAATTTTATCACCAAAAAAAATATATTTAATCGTGACTAAAATTGGGAAGCAAAATATTTGGAATACCAAGCATGACTAGCCCACATTACTTCATTAAAATTTCAAATAAGAAAAATCCAAGAAAAGTTTGTGACTTTAATGTTTAGTTGATTTCGTTGTTATTTCAACAATGAAGATTTTTAAAAAACAAGTCTTTCTTTAGCCTCTATTTATCTCAGAATCACTTTAATGTGGGATAGTCATGTCTGGTGCCGAGCCAGCCGTATACATCTTTATAATCAAATTCAGCAGTCAAATTATTGGAACATAAAGAATTTAATCTCTACCTACTAGTAGGTACAGAATCAATTTTATTGGGATTTGTAAAACTAGACATTGTTAATAATATTTAATAAATGAAACTCCAAACTAAAAAGTCAAATAAGTCAATTCGGAAACATCGAGACGATTTAATTGAAAACAATTGACAAATCCATAAACAACGCATGAACCCAAGTCGGCTTGAATCATTAAAATCAATTGCACATACTATACATACAAATACCTATTTTGCAAAGTGCAGTTATTTAGATCGGCGAAATTTACGTAATATTAAAAGCTTAGGAAGAATTTTATATCAAAAAGTAGAAAAGTCGCCGGTGAACACCGATATTATTCCGATAGCTTGCATAGAAACTCAAAATATTTTATGTTGAGAAGTTCCCGATCGTCCATTACAAAGTGCAAGGATGCAATCATATGCAATGGCCAGGTGCATCGTATTGCATTATCCTTACTCCGACTAGTAGAGTGTCATATATAATACAACGAAATGAATGCATTATTAAAATAGTAAGGAATGGAAATGTCTCTCAAGATTCCAGTGAAGCTTCGTCAAAATTAACAGATCTGGTGCACACGTAAAATCGCCGGCAAAAATTGCAAAATTTGTACATGTTCATAATTGTTCGAAACAAAAATGCACGAAAAGATTGACGCAGTTGAATTAAGCTCGATTGTTTTAAATGTCTAGAAGAAGGGCTTTGCAGTACTCACCGACTTATATTAAAAACCATACCCAACGTGCAGTCTAAAGAAAACACTAAACCATCGCCATTTGTAAATTATAAAACTTTGTTATGTGCTGCCATTATCTAAATTTAAGTAGTTTTTTTTAAAAATAATTATTGTTTATGGTATGCGATTGGTTTATATTTATTACGTCGCTCAGCTAGATAATAAATATTATTACGAAATATTACATATTAGCTATCACATAACTTGCGCGAAGTACAATTATTTTTTATACCTAGAAAATGAAACTTATATTGAAACATGGCAAAGTCACAGCTAAGTTTTTTCAAGAAGTAATAATTATCGAAATCAAAATTTCTTTCTTCTATTGTACATTTGAAATGAAATCCATTATATTGAACCAAGAGAATGTAGTTTTGTTAAAACAATGTTTCATGTATTAAAATATTTTGAACCAATAAGAAAATCTTTCGATAATTGTAAAACAATATATGTCAATAAAAATGAACACTAATTCCACTGGTGGTCAATTGGCAAAAGTCCATAGTTCTGTATCAGAGATTGCATTTCGGATTCTACAACTTTATGAGAATTTTTTTAGACCACTATAAATTTTCATACTGCAGCGATCCATTCGCTCCACTTATATGTTTATACATATTACAACCCTTCATACTAAATATACAATGCGTGAGTAGAATTGGTGAGAAAAAAATATCTGCAAGAGTAGTAATTTTAAATATTTATTGAAATTTCGGAATACAAGAGAAAAGCAATTCTTATAAACGACATTTATTTAACAAAGCCACCTTCAGCATTATTCAGACTCAAAACAACCTTGAAAGTGACAGCATACGCATTTTAAAATCTCAGGAAATACATCTTGAAATCCTTGACAGATTTTCTTTCTCAACTCAACTGTACTGTTATAGTTATTAGGAAAATTATCCTCAATGGCAACTTCAACTTCTCTTTGTTATCATTGTTGGTCATCCCGCTGGAGGTGGAGTAACTATCACCTTTTTTTTTCACTCATCATTCAATCTGTTTAGGATCTGCATTCTTCAAAATCTTACTGATAACTGAAAAATTGCAATCAAAAACGAAACACACTGCAAGACACTGCTTTTACTTATTAGGGTAGAATAGTAAGAGACAGATATTGTTTGATTAATCAATCGTTACCAGAAAGTAAACATCAAATCTGTACAAGAAAATTGTTATGATTTACTCTATCAATTGAAGCAAGTTTTATTATTTTAAATCATCTACATAATTGAAAGCAGAGGGCGAGTAAGATAAGGCTGAATGTTTTCAATCGATTCTCAAGTTTTAATATATTCAGTATTGAGTTTACTTTCTGTGAATTATGTTTCTTTATTTTTTTATTTTATATTTCAATCTTGACTATTTTTTTGGTTCTTGATATATATTTGTTATTGTTTTTATGCAAAAAATACTACTGTCTTCCATAACGAGTTTCAATGCTCTACCAACTGGCTAGCTAGACTGAGAAATAAGCATGTCTTATATGTGGTTAAAGGGATAAGTGCCCACACTTCAGTGGCGAAAGTTCGCATCCCACAGATAAAGATTTTTTTAAATCTTAAAAAAATGCAAGACTGAATGCTCAGTGGGTAAAGACATTGGCTCACAACCAGTTATCATGAAAAAATAAGTCATGTCCAAAATACAATAGAATAATTAATATTTTTAACACACTGGTATGTACGTATGCTGAATATCACTGTCAGTGAAAGTGCTCTACTGAAATGAATATTATGGTTAATTATTAATATTTATTAGTTAGTTATTATATAAGAAAGGTGAGTGAAAAGTTTATTTTTATTGTAGGAAGTCAAATAAGATGTGATTTTCAATATTTTGCAATAATGGTACAAAGGTATCTAACATAGGAAACCGAATATCATTTATTTATTGTCTTAAAAAAAGTATTAAATTTATGTGCAACACCTTCATTTGGAATGCTTCCGTTTATTTTCTTGTTGTTTGGCAGCCTTCTTTTTCATGATTTGCAGTCTTTTATCTGCGGATATTATATTGATATTAGGAGTAACAACTTTCGACGTACTCGATACAGTCGCTGGTATTTTGACAGAGGAGCTTGGTTGCACTGCTTTTGATGACGAACATTTTATAGGGGTTGATGAACCTGATAGTGATCCACCTTTCACAGAACAATTAGAAACAGCAAATCCATGCGTAGATATCAAACATGTCGCACATTGCCATCCTGATCCCACATCACTTTCTGATATAACCGGTTTATGACAATCCTGCAATCACAAAAATACAAAATGACAATTAATAAATAAAAGCTTTTAAAATACAATTTTTTTTAGATGGATATTACACATTTTTTTAATATCAACAGTAAAATCTTGAATAATATCCACACTTGTGGACATTGTGCATGCTTGATTTAATGAGAAAATTTAAATTTGTAATGTAATATAATAAAAATATGTAATATTTTGTTTATTATGTTCGCTCTGAAAGTAAAATGTTTGAATTCTAATAGTGTGAAGGTGGCCACTGTAGTAATGGAGAAGACAGACCTCAGAAGAAGTTTTTTTTATAGAGAATTGGCTCTTTTTACTTCTTCCCGGGAAATGAGAAATTAAAAATAATATTCCTGAAATTCTCGGGAATCCCGAGAAACTTTTGAATGAATAATTATCAGAATCTGGCAAAAACTATTAATATTTTCTTCCCGATACGTAAAAATATAACATGTGCAATGGCTGCATCGAACGAACAATATTTCATAAAATCCGATTGAATATATTGATAAAATTGGTGTTAAATTTGAGACCTATGCAATATGTAAAATAAATCCTAATACTACACCCAGTTCTGTTCTCGAAGAATATGTTAAATAATTATATATTATCTATTGGAGCTAATTTTTTTTTTGCCATATTTTCTCTCAAAGTGGAGCATTTGGATCTACCGATGTAAAGATATTCACTCTGAAAGTGGAGTATATGGATCTCCGTAACGTGAAGACATGTTGACAGATAATTTTTCACAAGAATTGTTTGTCAAACAATTGCTCAATCCAATGGGAATCTAGCCCCAGGGCAAATTTATTATTTTATCTTCGCTTCGATTTTTGTCAATAAACAATTCAGTTACTGAACTATCCGCATTCTGGGAGGTAACAGGTCTCTCAGAGATCATTAACCATTTTACTAGGCACCGAGCTGCTTTGTCCAACATTAAAATAGCCATCCAGTGGTGTATAGTGGTGTATTAAATCAAAATCGTGTAAAAATTGGGTATATGTGATTAATATGTAATAGCCATGAAGCTTATTTTATCTCTCTTCGCTGCTGTCTTTTAAATATAATCCAAGCTTTTTATAGGGGTTTTCTGCAATTTTCTTTTCATATTCACTTTCTTGGTCAATTAATAACCTTAATAAAAATTATATTTGTGAAAGCTGTGTTTACTATTTTAATAAAATGTCTACTAGCCCAGGTTATAAGCCAAAATGAATTTTATTCTTAATTTATCTAGCAGGAATTGATGATAAATTTACGAATACAACAGAATTTTATCAGTGAGATACATCATTTTGAGTGTTTCTTGTACTTTGCAACTGCACTGGGGAAGTCATATATTATAAATACACTTTCATTCGCCCAGGAATTTTATTGAAACTAAGTCTAGATATTCATGTGACAATTACAGGGTTCAATGGTATCCTTAAATACATATCATGGATATTTACTATTTTTTTAATTCCAATGTATAGTAACACGATTTAAAGAAAAGTGTTATTATATCTATACTTTCTAATTAAAAAAAAAATATTATCAAAAAATACCTTCAGTTTTGTTTTGAAGTGGTTATAAGTGTTTTAAAGATAATTAACATTGAAACGTCAAAGTATGCAAGTGCATACGTGAATAGTGCTGTCGCTTGCTGCTAATTTAATCATGAATTTTTCGAAAGATCTGTGACTATCATAAAAACTACTACTCGGCTAGGAAATAGCTCGGAACGCTATATTTTTCGAAGAAATAAAAGCAAATACATAAGTGTGAGGATTAAGAACCTGGTGATAGAGCGCGTGGCAAAGATCGCACTCCACAAGCCTGTTGCCAGCCTGCACAGCAATTTGCCTGCACACTGCACATGTCAAGTCCTCCTCGAGTAATTCCAATTCTCTCTCCATAACACTCGAGTCGTCATCATCGGCTCTTTCTGGAATTTGAATCTGCTGAGGGCTCTGCGAAGGTTGTGTTATAGACACATTCTTACTGCTGCTGGATTTCGATGAGTCACTCTTCGTTTTGAGTTTTTGATAATTATCATTCCTTTCCTCCGCCAGATATTTTTTTGATAGCACATTCGCCATCGTTTTCGATGCCCCATACGTGTGACGAAGAACATCATCTAGCAACAATCTCACTTGCTCCGTAGAATCGCGTGAATTTGAATGCAAGTGCTTTAACGCCTGTTTAATCGACGGATCTAATTCGATAGACGCCATTTCGCCATAAAGTTTATATTTCTTGTTTTAATACAAACGAATGTACGAATTGCTCGCTGTATTAGGAACAAAACTTTATTTTGATTTTTAATACATACGAAAACGTCAAATTTGAAAAACAATACAATGTTGCCAGTTTTTAAAATCCGGTACCTTTTCAAGGCTACTTTAAACCGACCATACTGATATAAATTATAATCTTATTCACTTTTTTCCACCACCTCTTATATCTGAAAATGTACGGGCTCTGCTGTCAGGCTTTCAGTTTCCTGGGTAACTTTAACTTTAAAAGTTATTTAACTATTTTAATTGGCGAAAGCTTTTAAAGAGGAAAGCAAGCAAACAAGCTAGCAAAGCAAGCAAAAAACTCCTCTCCGAATATTGTCATCTTATAGGTAGGGCCGTGTGATAGATTTTCTCAATATAATGCAAATCTTTAAAACATCGCATGTATCATGATTTCGCTACTTTTATCACCGCGTACATGATACCACTTGCAATCGCGTCTGTGCTTCATAATACTTCATGGTTTTGCTTATAGGGAATCAATAAGCAAAAAGTTAGATTTCTTTGTTAAAATCGTTCAAACTGCTGCGGTAGCTCGGCCAAGAGCTCACCATACACATTCGTTTTTAATGATATCTGCCTAGTCTCAATAGGGTTCACCCCTTCTCTTGCTATTGGCGACAGAAGTCCACTCCTCATCTAGACGTATAATCTGAAAATAATATATTTTTATTTGTATGGCACTGATGCATTCGTTCACTTCCGACTCAGGGTCGAGAAATGGAAATTCATCAGTTCACCGGTTGCATCCGCTGAAAATGGAGCATAACCTGAAAGAGAACGGGAAGGATCGGTAGGAGGATTGACTTCAGATGGGCCGGTAAAGACTACGTCTGCATTTGCCGCATTCCTTCAATTCCTCCTGGTGGTTTTTTTCTTGCGTAGAAGTTATTTATTATACTAGAACGGAGAGTCAGTACAAGGTGAGGTCCCGTACCAATTGTTTTTGTGAAAGTTTCACGGAAGCGGCTGATAGTCGCTTCTATGCCTCCACTGCCATCGGTGCAATTCTCGTGGATCTGACGCATCTACGCCAGGCTGCAGTAGTGGTCCAGATCATAGGCGATCTTGAGGTTGAAAGGCCTGTAACATAGTTTTATTCAGGGTACACGACTAGACGGGCGATGCGTACAGTATGGTCGGCGTAATTATAATGCTATAGAATCTATAAATCATTATCTTATTCGCTTCGTCAAGGCATATTCCTAAATACTTCTACAAAAGGGCTAAATCTGCACGGGGCGCCGTACACAGATACGGTATCTTTAATACCCACCACTCCACCCGCTTATCTGAGAAGAAGATCGCTTCTGTATTCCCAGCGTTTATTTTGAAGCGCCAGCGTCTGCAGATGCCAGTCAGTTGGCGCGTTCCACTCTTCAGACTCTTGAGCACGATGACGATGGCACACTCTCTTTCTGAGGCAAATATGGCCGTGCCATGTGGTAGTGTAGTACAATCGAATACTTGGATGGTTTCGGGATATCACTGATCGAACAACCTCAGGCCCAGTAGGCTCCCCCATAGGTCACCAGCCTTGATTTTTCATTGTGAAGATTTTTACCTTTTTAAATTACTGGTGTACATTTAGCGATTCTTGGTGCAGTCCTAGATGCTGTTTCAGACTATCTTGGAGTATTTGTAAAGGATAATTTATGAATTAGAATTGTCATGCCATACTGTATCGAAAGTTTTTTCAGGTCCAACGGGACGGGACTATTTCAGCCTTGCTCCCCGTGCAACGCCTAACCTCACTAAATCCGTAATGCAGGGCAACAGGAGGGTCGTCAGGATATTTCTCAAACAGCTTGTTGAGGCCGTCCAGAAGACTGGTCGGTCTGTAGCTGACCGGTAGTGAGTGGTTCTTTTTCGGCTTTGTGTGTGGTCTCCCAAATCCCAGAAAGTAGCCGCGTATAAAAAAGGCAGTGAATATTTTTTTGATTCATATATGCGCCTTCAAGGGAAGGTATTTTAACATGCCTACATTAATAGAATCCCAACCGGGTGCATTGTTGTTTTGGTAAGAATTGAGACTGGAAAATGGAATGGAGGATTTTCTTGGATGAGTGCAGTGTCAATGTCTTTCTCTGCGGATGCAACTCTTTCAGAAGATGGACGTGGCCACTTGGTAGCTATGCCACTGCTTGAATTATAAATAAATTGTTATAAAGTAAGGCTTAAATCGAAATAAGAAGATGAGATAAAAAATAAATCGTCAGAACTCTTCCGAGAAAGAAAGGAGCGCACTGACTTTACTTGCTCCAGGGGGCTGAATATGTAGATACGCCACTGAATTCAATACATTTTAACATTACGATATTCAATTTAATAAATACAATAATAAAACGATAAAATTATAATTCTTTAAGTACGGTATACTTACTAATATTTGATGCATATTTCATTTACAAAATGTACTTATGCATGTTCAGTTTCAACATAATTGTTTTCACACTTTTATTTAATTCCTTTACTATTTTTTAAATTATCATTACTAATTTTTCGCCCCTCTGATTCGTGTACCTGAAGCAGTTCGCTCCAACTGCTCCGCAGTATCTACGCCACTGGTCACATGGTAGACTGCCCTGACTTTATTCAACATGTAGGACTTGTTGATGCATGGGAGTATTTATACCAGGGATTTATATTGTCCTTCTGACTATTTTCTACTGCAGAGCAGTAGTATAGAGATGGACGAAAAACCCGGTTCCTTAAGATCCTCCAGGATCTTCTTTGGATCCATTGTTGGGAGTCTCTAGATGACGTAGTTTTGGTTTCTCTCACCATGATGGTGAATATGTATGCAAAAAGTGCGTCGGTATATAGACGTGAACGGCGAGACGGTAGTATATTTAATAGTGATGATAATGCTACATTTTTCTTTTTCTTCTCTTACGAGTTTTCTGTGGCTAAAGTTCTTAACGTGACAACTAATCTTAGTTTTTCACTTACGCTTTGTCTGATAATCGTGTCTTAATAACTCCTCAAGCTGTACTGCACCTACTCTGAGATAATTTTTAAATCTTCCGGCTCAAGCACACTAAGTATTTGCATATTTGAGAGGATTTCTCGTAATTGCAAATATTGTTTCTCCCATGTCTTTCTCCTCTTTTTTTAAATTTTTTATTGATGCGACTGCTATAGTTGTAGCCCGGATAATTGGAGTTTTACCGTACGTCTCACTCTCTCGAGATTCACGTTGAAACTGAGTTAGGGCCCAATTTGCAGAGTAGTGTAATAAGCGCCTCACTAACAAGAGACCACGCCCACTCTGCAGTAAGAGCACTCAATATCGTGTAGTGTAATAGGCCCTTAACCACTTGACCGCCACGAGTCAAATTAACATTAATCAAATTAACATCCTAACATAACGCCACACATTAAATGTATTAAAATTAAAATACAAAAACTTGAAATAAATATATATTGTAGAGCTATAATCACATATTACGTATGGAAACATAGATTGTATTAAATATTCATGGAAAACTATAATATTTTTTCACTTAGGGTTGTCACACAACAGAATTTAATTATTTTATAAAAGTGTGATTATTGTTATATATTTACACGTAAAACTAAGAGTCAAATTATAAACCGTGCTGGATTTATTCTAAT
This sequence comes from Rhyacophila evoluta, assembly GCA_022683975.1. Taxonomy (NCBI): domain Eukaryota; kingdom Metazoa; phylum Arthropoda; class Insecta; order Trichoptera; family Rhyacophilidae; genus Rhyacophila; species Rhyacophila evoluta. Next base: position 11,028 of record JAGVSQ010013225.1, read on the forward strand.
TTTATTTCAATAATTTTTTCAAGCTTAAAATCATCCTCGGCTTCAGATTCTTGTTCCGGATTATTATGATCATCTTCCATTTTAAGTGTGAAAAATGCAATAACACAAATATATTGTATTTCAAATACACGATTTCTATGTTTATAACTTCTTTTAGGAAAAATAAAATTTATCGAAAATTCACGAAAT
>JAGVSQ010013227.1:0-11215 GCA_022683975.1 Rhyacophila evoluta
GATACCATATAAATCAATTCTTCTTCGTCTATTTCCTATCAATAAACAATTCATCGATGTCACTGAATTCTAAATAGATAAATACGCGTTTGTGTGACATGTTCCACAAAATATGTATGATTTAAAAAAAAAAAAAATATTTTTTTCTGACCGCGTAAAGTGAGTACCGCGTAAATCGAGGGATGAGTGAACAGTCAAATCCCAATATAACGGAACTCATGGGACCACTCATATTGTTTGCTCATGCTGTACAGGAATTTAAAATAGGTATATCCTTTATTCCAGTCTGTTATGATATGTTCTTTATACTGGAAATTTTGTTATTTTAGTATTTGCTATAACGGGATTTGACCGCATCACAGGTATTATAATAGAGTCAATTGAAAATCAAATCTAGTTGGAAGTTGCAAAAATATCATATAAACGGTTCAAAAAAACTATATCGAACTTGGGAGCAATTTCGACCAAGCACTTTAAAATTAATAGTATAGTAGAACCTCGATATAACAAATAAAATTTCCGGTCAAATGTGAAAAAAATTACGTAAGTGTGAAATAGGTTTAAAGTCAAGTTTCATGCCAGTACACAATATCTAGCACTCGAATTCAAAAATTTAATGACTTATTCAATTTTTAAAAAAATTATCATTTTATTTATTGAAATAATTTTTCAAACAAAAAATGTTAAAGCATATATTTGCAAGAAACAAAAAGGATCATTCAGATTTGTGCTGGCTTCATCTGTGATCAACTACAACGGATTAAGAATTTTAAACTCATATGCCAGTATGTAAACATGTCGACTAGAACTATAGGTATCATTACAAGTTTTAAAGTTTCTACAGCAAAGAATCCAAAACTATTTGCTAAGGAATATATTATTGTATTAAAATTCTATGGCTAGACAAAAAAACGATGTAAACTTTTCTGAAGTAATAAATACATTTCTTCAAGTGCTATTTTAAGCCATAAATATGACGAGATGTCAACGCAAAGAATATTATTCAAATTCATAAATTAAATATAGCTGTAATAGTAAACTAAGAAATAGATGCTCAAGTGTTGGAGTGTTAATAAAAAAACGCATTTGAAAAACCTATTTTCACCCGTATCAGTCAGTTATATCAAGATTCCACTGTATTCATGAATATTCTACTTAAAGTCGTTCTTATTACTTGATGTAGCGCTTCCAGGAACATTCTTAAGTTTTGTCATCTTGGCTCGGTCTCTGATTCGGGCAAGTTGAGAGGCACATTTCTCCACTTTCAGTCGGGTGCTGGCCATTTTTTGGCTGCGAGCTGCCTCTTCAGCAATGGCTATTTCTTTTAGTTGAGAAATTATCACCTGTAAGTGAATTAATTATTTTGGATTAAGGAAACTATACATACAAAAAAGCAAAAAAAAATCATTATTTCTTATCCAACATTTAAATTGTCTTGATTAACAACATTGCGTTAGTTAAAATGTTAAATATTTGCATTGAAAATTCTTTTTTCAGCTGTTCATGGGGCTTAAGTGAACAATCGATACCTCGCCTTGTGATGTTTCAGAAAAATATGTCTGAAGTTGGCAGCACAAAGCACAGGCCATTCATGGTATTATACACAAAGAAGTTTGATCGTATTTTAATTTAATTTAAAACTTTATATAAACTGAATCTTCGTTCAAACTCACCTGCTGTTGTGAAAATCTTTCTGTTAGGTCATCCATCCCTGGAAGTAGAGGATCCATTGAAGGCATAGAAGTCACATTTGGTATAGTAAATGGCCCACTCTCATCATTCGTTTTAGGCGCTTGGCCTACAGGGTCGTTATCAGACATATTTGTTTTGCTCATTAACTATATAAAAGAATATCTAAAATGAAAACAGTTAATCAAAAGTTTAATATACTATGATTTTGACGGCCATAGAGTTGCCCAATAATTTCTATGACCCAAATAATTAGGTTTGTTTACCATTACACAAACATTAAAAACAATGAAGGACAACCAGATTACAGCTTTCAAGCACGTAATACGTAATAGATTTCTATAAAAACGTTTATGTGAATTATTTTTTATTATTAAATAAAAAAGAATGTTTTAGAAAAATATTTATGACATTTGGTGTGTGAGGTGTGCAATGTTTAATGATATAACAATACATTAAATATTTGTATACATTTCGGTACGTACGATTTTTACCTAATATTTTTATACTCATTTTTCTAGCAAAAACTACGGAACAATCACGAGAACATTTAAAATATTTATTAATGTTAATATTCGTCAGTACCCATATTGCCAACACGTCAGTCTAATGACAGCTATTGCCAGTGAAAATAAAACCAATATTTAAGCAATGAAAAAAAAAACTTATATAGGAAAATGGATTGTCTTTGGTCAACAAATCATGTATTATCATTAATATTATTTATTGTTACTAATGTTTTATAGAATGTTGAAAAATAGATAAAATCGGTTAAAACAATAAAAATTTAATAAATTTTTGTTTCACAAAAAAAACTCACAGGAAAAATGTAAGTAAAATTTTCATATCTGTTCATTTTTAATATTACTTTGTGGCGGCCGAAAAACTTGTTTTCTTTTCACTCATAGCCCTTGTTGTCTATCGTCAAATTATTAGTCACACATTGTTGTTTAGACGTTTGGCGCGCTGGCGAAATGAATTTCGCCGGGTGCTAAATGTGACGTATGTGTGTATTGTTGTTCATGCAGCATGCAGACGAATGATGGATTTTTAACAGGAAGTCATAAATTATATACATAAATAATTTCTGATGGAATTGCAAACGACTTGACATGGCTACTATAGATTTTTCTAATTAAGACAACGTCAAGCCATTGATATTCATTTAACGAAAAATCTGGTTCCATGACAACTGCACGCATAAGTGCTCACATGACATCTGCGCACACGTTGAAGTGCTCACACTAACACAGAAATTAATATTAAGACATTTTATACTTAATCTACGTAATTATAGTATAGGTAGGTATTGAAATAAAAATCTACCTGTAAAAATGTGTGCGCAGATGTGATGTGAGCACTTTTCATGTGTGCAGTCGTCTGGTTACCCTTATATTATACTATGGATCGCCGAAGGGCTATCTAGGGGGATAGTTCATGACGTTTAGTAGACTACCGGAAGTTGGCAGTATTGGAATTTTGATAAATTAAATTTGACCAAACATTTCGTATCCATCGGCGTTGTTTCATAATAGGCATTACCACTAAAGCTAAACTACTTCATAAATGTCCCAGACTTCAGACAGCGAGTCTAAAGAAAACGCATCTGCCGCTGATCCAGGCTATTCAAGGTTACAGGGTCCAAGTGTCAGGCGAGGCAGAGCAGCAACAGGTCCTTGCAGAGCAACCACACAAGGGAAAAACGTCCCCAGGAAAAGGTATGGGGGATTTTGATGGTTACATCACAATTTAGCCAGAAGTTAGTCAAAGAACTTAAGCGATTTTCACTGTTACGTTGGTAGCAACCGGTAGTTTAATCACACATTTTGACATGTACACAGAGGTAATTGAAAAGCCTGCCAAACTGAAGTAATCTTTATTATCCATCGGTAACATGCAAACAGAGTAACAATGGCCGGTAGACGAAGTAGTCTGATGGTGATCACAGCCGAGAGTCTATTCACTATAGAAGAGATTCGAAATGAAGATATATGGAGTTTTCCCACATTGTTTAATGAAATATGTGATAATAGGTCTGCCCTGGAATGGTGTGTTCATCAACAATTAATTAAGTATACAAATGACTGCTGAAAACAGTTTGTGGTCAACTGTTGATAATATTCTCAATTTAGATAAATATTTTTAAAAAAAGTTCAAAACTTGCTAGCCTATGATAAAACCTGTGTAAGGTCTGGCATTGAATAACGACAAACATGAGGAAATAGTTGATAGAAACAATATGTAATGATATGATTCGTAAAAGTTGACCAAATAAACTGTGAAAAGGCATGAAAAACTATTTATGTATTTGATGTGTCATGTATATGCTATTAGATAATAATTAAGGTTTTAGTATAATCGAAATTTTATTATCGAAGTTATATAATACAATTGCTTGACATAAAATAAAAAAACTAAAATCCTGCGAACATAAAGTTCATCGCATTACCTTCTCTAGTAGGGATACATACCAGTTTAATGGATACTTTTCCTCTTGGAGTCCAAATGGTATATCTGAAATTAGTAAGAGACAATGTGTTGTGTTTTTCACCAAAGAAAAAAAAATATAAAATTGTGTATGTACAGTGTTTTAGCGAATTATAGCACCTGTTAAAGACTCAGAAAAACCATATATTGAGTGTTGAAAATAGACTGCGTCGAATGCTGGGGGTGAGGTGAGAACAGACCCACTTTCACATGAAAAATCATGCAAGAGCACTGGAGTTGTTTATCATGCTAATCCTCTGTGACGACTCTAATAGAGATAAATTTGCACGAACTTATAAGTCCCGCGATGTGTTATGTCAGTGTGTATGTGTGTGAACAGGATCAAGAACGTCTTAAACGCTCTGGCACATAGAAGGTGATCTATCACAGTGAAAATATCGTAGAGTTATTATTATCAAAATTAGAACAATGTTCTCAAAAGATTTGAAGTGTCTATTTTAACACTTCTTGTGCAGCTCACGAGTTTTCTCATGTTTACGTAGGCTCCGCTTAGACTGCAGTTTATGAGAAAACTCACGTTTGTATAACATAATTTTATAGTACAGATTTATAAAATTGTTAAAAAAAGAGATTTCTCAAACTCAAGAATATTCAAGAATTCACAATCACTAGCTATAGACAACATCTGTATGGTAATTGATTAATTTATGCTTTAATTAAAAAAAGACAATTTTAATACATCATACTTATGGATGCCACAGTTTTTGTATTTCAGTTATGTTATAATTTAATAAGTCACATGCTGGGAAAAGACACTATATTTACACTACAATATTATTCACTAGCAAAAATCATTTACATAAATTAATTAAGTATTTTTCTATCTGTATCGTAATCGTTACTGTATACGCACATATGGCACTGCAGGATGCCGTAGAACACACTTTGGAAATCCATGCTCTACAATCTTAACTTTCGTCTTAATACTAAATACAGTATAATAATATCATTGATATGTTCAATTTTCGTTGTACGATATTACAGAAGTCTTATCATTCTCTTGGCGAAATTTTGATAGTAACACCATTAACAGACTTCAAAATAATGTCTGCAGTCAATATGACTTTTTCCCCCGACGATTCAAGTTTGAAGTTTCGCAAGATTTTTGAAAGAGTTGACTTCATTTCCAACATGGCAAACTTTTGACCTGAAATAAGTAAACAAAATTTATTTATGCTTAGTAAATTATGTAATTGCAAATGTGGCAGTGATAAAAATTAATAAATGATTGATGACCACTTCATGCCTATCGATAAAGAGATAAGGGAGAATTGTTGAAAGGAAGAGATTATCTTTTTAAGTATGTTCATTTTGATATGGAGCTGATGAAATTTCATAAAGTGAAGACTTGACTCAGTAGATTGCTTTTCACAAGAATCGGCTGTCATCGGAAAACCAGTCTTACATTTTGAAATGTTTGTGCATCCACCAGATTTGAACTTGTGACCAAGGCTACCTAAGTGACTTTATGTGCGATCCATCAATATTCACAATAATAAGATTCAAAAAGAATTATACTTATATGTACCTTATAATACTTAATAATTAAATTTCACACATATTGCAAATCATGTTTAATACCAAGCTGATTAAATGTTGCCATGGGTGGCATATAGGTTAAAATCACTGACTATTCTAAATCTAAATTTTTTTAATCAAGTATGTGACGACGCTATGGTTGCTTTGAATCTACAAAAAGAGAGTGAGGTGAGTGGATATTTGAGTCCTTGGAGTCAGTAAGGTGTGAAGTAGGGGTGAAGGAGTTTACTTCAGCAAGCTAGGGCTCAATTGAAGTTTAACCTTAGGTGCTATACAGTTGTCAACATCATCCTAAAGTCTCTTAGATCTAAATCGAAAATAAGTAGGTACCTATGCAATTCCGTGGGCCAGCACTGAAGAAAACTGTTGAGAATGGATTTCGTTTGTTTGATTCTTCTGGTAAAAATCTTTCAGGAATAAACTGCTCCGGATTATGAAAAATTTGAGGATTTCTGTTCATATTGTAAACCGGAATCATGACTGTGCTATCTTTTGGAAGAAACATTCCATCTAAAAATGAAATATTTTTGAGGTGTTGATTATTTTACTTATATTAACTCACTTTTTGTGTGAGGTAGTGAGCTAAATGATGAATATTTAAATGTTTTAAGAAAAATTTGATTTTGAGGATTCATTAAAGGATTTTTAAACTAAGTTTTAATTATAAAAAAATTACTTAACTTACTTACTTAACTTAATTTTAAAAAAAGAAACTGATGCTAGAGTTATTCAATCTCATCTACAATATTTGTAATATTTAAACTGTAGTGTGTGCTTGTTTTTTTGTTCTTTGTTTTGTTTCTATAAAATTATTGAACAATTGTTATGTAATTTTTAGATTATCCTTATTTATGTCTTATTATAGTCGTTATCTCTGCCTTGAATTACTTTAAGCAATTTCAACAGATTTTAACAATGTAACAGAGTTTATTTTTAATATAAAAATATTCGATATGATGTTTTGAAGCTCTAAAGTATGACTTTCTAAAAGTTCACAATTGTTTTTGATTATGTTTTTTGTTTGTACCTGTTATTGGTTTTTTTTTAATGGGTCAAATCTCACTATAGCGAATACCGAGATAACGAAATTTCCGGTATAACGGACATATTATCATGTAGGACCGAAAAAAAAGATACACCTTTTTCACATTCATTTATAACAAAATTTAGTTAAATAGGTTAAGAAGTACTTTTATTAAGTTAGTCACAAAACTTTCGCAATTTTCATGTTTCAGTTGGTAGCAAAATATCACTAAGATAAATTGACGTTTCAACTGTGCATGTGCAGAACGTACCATCTTTTTTCAAAATGGCGACCACACATGTGAAAATGATGCGCTGTGATGTAAACAAAGAATAAATTAATGACGGAACACTCTGTATTTTGTGAAGTGAAATATTTCAAAACCTATTTAAATTATAACATTTTAATCCTATACTAAAACAAGTAGACATGACAAACAAATGATGATCTTATTGGTAATTACAAAAAAAAACATAACGTTACAAAAATAGTACATTGCTGTTTATTACAAATACCACACAAGGATCAGTAAATTAATGATTAGGTTAGGCTTTTTTTTAAATAACTTCTCACATTTTAGAAATGTATTATTTAGCTTAAAAATATAGCACCGTGTGCGAAAATTGTGAAAGTAAATAAAAATACTTCTAAACCAATTTAATCCAAAATTTCAGTATAACGAAACAAAACGGTTAGTTCTACGAGTTTCATTATCATGGAATTTGACTGTATTTACCACAATGGTGATCAACTCCATTACGAACTTTAGTGATTGAATCTATTTCATCCATTGAAAGTAAAATATATAATAAATGACCCTCAATACCAATTCTAAGATGTTAAGTAATAAATAACATTAAAGCAATATAATTTTTATTGTTAATGGCTCAATATTTTTAGTGATAACATTCAAAAATGCACTTACTTATATTTGTGTCTTCGCAAATTCTTCTGGCTATGTATGGTACAGACGGATATAGTCTCAGAGATTCTTTGATAACAAGATCCATGTATTTCATGTTTTGTAGATCACTGAAAGTATAAAAAGGATATTTAGCAAAAGAAGGTATTTGCCATTTCCGATTCAAGATAGAGTATTATCAATAGATAAAAACTAAATTATAATACAATATAGCATGTTTTATCATGTTATCAAGTAATATTCGAATTTTTTCACATAATGGTAAATAGATAATATCAATTGTCTTGGTGTGGTGGCCTTAGTGACTGTATCATCATAGGTTTCATTTGAAACTCCACCATTGCACTATTTTCCTGCATTATTTTAGTACTATATAGATTGTTCGAAGGCTATAATCGGTGCAGGCAATAATTGACTTCTGTGAATTCTGCTTTGGTACATTTTTTTGAAATTTTTTATTTAAAAATTGACAACATAAACATTCAGTTATCTGAAATTTAAACTTTATTTACTGCCTTAAAGTCTATTGAATACTCTATCAATGGTTAAAAATCATTTTTTTTACTTTGCTCTCTACATTTGTATATTCAAATTTCATAAAAAATTTCAGGAACCAATGATGTATGAAAGTCGTGACCTGTATGCTTTCAAATCTTGAAAGTTTTACACAAATTTGTCTTACTTGTAGTTTGAAGGCCTATGTATATCACCATAAAATATATCTTGCTGCTCTTTGTATAGTTTATCTTGGATAACAGCATCATTGGAAATTGCATAAAGCGCAAAACTTATTGCAGAGGTGGTTGTATCATGACCCTGAAATTAAAAAAAAAAAGGATTTTAATTTGGTTATATTATAGAACAAAGTAACATTACTCTGTCAAATTTTTGTTTAATTTTGAGAATATCAATAAAGTTTTTTCAAGATTACTTCAAATAAAAAGGTATCCACTTCTTCTCTAATGCTGATGTCATCTAACGGTTGACCATCAATGGTTGATAAAAGCAACATGTCCAAAAATGCCATTTTCTTCTTTATTCCTGTAATTCATTAAAAATGATTTTACTATTAATTAAAAAAAATAAAGAATTAAAGCTTTTGTTTACCACATCACTAAGAGTTTCTTTATCTTCCGCTCAACCTTCTCTCTTTGCGGAGCTGATAACATTTTCATAATTGATTATTATTATAATTTTTTATTTTGTATTGTTAAGTTAACATTGTCATCGGTGAAATATTAAAGCTATCTTTACCTAAAATTTCAGAATCGTCGGTGTAGGATGCTAAACTCGTGTTAGATTCGTTCAACATTTCACGTCTTTTTGCTATCATTTCATTTGTAAAATTATGAAGAAATTTCAGTGATTTGGTCTGTAAATTATAATCACTAGTTGCTCTGAACATAATATCCAGTCTTCTTGCAGGATTTTTCATTCTGGAATGCATGATACGGCACATTCTGGAACCAATGTGAAAATAATTGATACATGAATCTACGAATTAATATGGTTAAACCTTTATATAATCAATATTTTCGACTGATGGTGCTTGATGGAAATTGAATTTAAATTCTAAATTATTTCAAACTGGTAAACATTATATTGTATTGCCTTTATATTGTAAAAACTTCCTACCCAAAAACAATTCATCTTTAATGTCATATTTTATACATTTTCATTTTAGACTTAATTAATAGAGATAGCTCAAGAATAGAGTAAATATCAAAATAACAAAAAAAGTAATATGCTCACTCTTTTACAGCTCTTACATATTCTGATTCTTTGTCATCTTGAGCTTTTATTGAAACACCCATTGCAGCTTCTATAGGAGAAATACTTGATATTTAGAATGAAATAAAAAGTAACCAGTATTTTCAATTAGATGAATATTATTTGCAGAATTTTTATTGAAAAATACACTCGGTTGTTAATATTCTTTTGTTATTATGTATACTTATATTTTTTTAGGACATGAGATGATATAGTCAGTGGCAAACACGTATTATTACACACTTTCGAATAGAATAAATCCCTTAATTATTTGTTAATCAAAAAAATGCTGTACATATTTTATATTCTTTCTAAATTAAGCCATCATTTTGAGAAATGAGAAGCGTATATTTTACTACCAAATCTGAGTTTCCTGTTGGTCTGTTCAATTTTTATACAATTTTATTTTATTGTTTATTATTGTTTTAATATTTTGAATTACAATTGTAAGGGATTATCAAAATTAGTTAGGGCATCTAAGGGTCTGCATACATGTGAATAAAGAAATACAATAAAATATCTGACTTACCACACATGATATCCAAAGCACAAAGTGTAATTTTTGGAAATATGTCAACATTTCCTTTGTTTAAATGTTTACTCAAATGTTTTATTAGCGTGTCAGTTTGGGAATCGAAAACGTTTAGAAAATTTTCTAGAATTTTAAAGTGGAATGTGGGAGTTATCACTTTTCTGTGTTTTTGCCATTTCGCTCCTGAAATTAAATATAAAATCTAATTAAAATATTTAACGCATACTATGATGTAATTCTATAATAATTTTATAAAAATAATATATTGATCTAGTCTATTAATACATATATTAATTATGATTATTTATTTATTCCAATTCAGAGTTCATTCCCAAGATCTCATTCATTTCACTTATAGAGATAACCTCCTCCACCTCCAATTTTTCAGGAACGTATCTATCCCGTAAAGCAAGGTATGGGTGTATTGTAAAACAAATTTTTATTATTTATACTTGTAGTTATTATTCACGAGGATATTATATTTTATAAAAATATATCCCTCTATTTGAGTATTCATACTATATTCTAGATTTTTTCGTTTTTATTAAAATTCTTACCTTTACTGGTAAGTAGACCACTGCCTAACCATGGCATAATGAAATTATAATCATATGATTTTTCAATGAACTGCTGCCCGGTCAAAAAAACCTGAAATAGAATTTGTATCATTTCATTCCAACAAATAGTAAGCGGTTTTATGAAACCTAATGGTGTTAAGCTGTAAGTGTTTAGGTCTATGTAATGTGAAATGATTGTTATATTCATACTCAGACTATATAAGCAATTGCATTTGAAATATTGAGACTTCTATTTTATTCATCAAAGTTTTGATGAAGTTTACTCCATAGTTTAGGCGTTCTTATACACATATCGTTAATCTGATTGTTTTAGCATGTTATCATTAGAATGTGTTTCTTGGCTATCACTTTTAAAAGTTAGAGAATACTATGAAATATATAATAGTAGTATAAAACATTGTTTATATTGTTCATCATTAGTTTTAAGAACATAGTTAATTAATTATTACAAAATTTATTAAGGAATATTGAAAATTCTGCGATTACTTCCATACACTAATTAGTATCCATATCGGGAGGTAAATAAGAAAAAAATACCTTCTATAAATGTAATTTTTAAACTATTACTAAACATCTTCAGGCTACATTATATGTGGGTGGTGAGCGAACATATAACATACTAAAGGCGAAACCCGGGTCGCTAACAGTGATCT
>JAGVSQ010013228.1:0-11214 GCA_022683975.1 Rhyacophila evoluta
GTAGTTATCAGGGGCATACAGACCAATATTAGCCAGAGCGGCAGAGTTATCAATATGTTTTTTGATGCGATTTTCAATAAATAAAATTAAAAAATCGTCGTTTTATGATTGGTTTGTTAAATAGACTAACTGTTACAGTGTTTTGAGAGATGAAAAAAGAAACTTCATTTGATAACATGCAAGTAAACACACAAGTCTCTCCGATAGCGTAGTTGGTAGCACACACGCCTGACAATCAAGGGAATGCGGGTTCGATTCTCCATCTGTCAGATTTGAAAAATCCAAAAATACAGGACAGGGTGCCTATTCGGTTGAGAAATTTTATAACAAACAATTCTCGAAAAAAATAATCTGTCAAGATGTCTATACATTGCGGAGATCCAAACACTCCACCTTGAGAACGAGCATGGTATAAAAAACACATACATGTGTTTGAGCTATTTTCTAATGCCATATGATTGCTATATTGTGGAAAAATAGAATTATAGTATGGCTGGTTCAGTGACAGACCTGATTATCCCGCATTAAAGTGATTTACGAAAGACTTGTTTTAAAAATAATCTCTATTGGTGAAATAACAACGAAATCAATTGAAATACATAACTTACAAACACAGAATTATTTGTATGTACTTATATTTTTGACAAATACAAAAATATAATATTTATCAAATATTAAAGCCACTAACCTTCCTGGCAATTTATTATTGTAAATTTTAATCAAATCATAAAAAATGAAATCGTACTTGCCAGAGTTAGTTGCAGTTGTCAGTGATGATCAGAATTCGTATTGAGATTTGGCTATATCGAAACATACTAATACTTTTGAAGAAAAAATATTTTACATAGAAAATTTGGGCTAGTCGTGTAGGCCACTGTGTCAGCCATGTAAAATGTACTGTCTAATTGATTGAAACACGTTTTATTTTTCAAATCACGCACCGTGAATTTCCGATAAACCAATCCTGTACCAACAAAATGTCTATAGCTGTATTCCATAGTTTTAAGTCTTACATGACAATAGAACAATTAAATTTGTTAGTTGCCCAAGAATACAAAAAATGTTAAGTGCATTAGCAGACTTATATGATTTTGGTGATATGTTGCTTGCCTTCGCTTATTTATTCATGAATTATCGTTTGATAAAACTAAAATTATAGTCAACAGAAATATTGTTTTTTATGTTATATCTACAACAACCCTTGGGCATGATATTATATATATTAGCCGTAAATAATTATTGTTTTGTAATTTAATATCCGATTCAAATAAGGTGAATTCTTGTTAATGATCCCTTTCAAATATTTACAAAGCAAATAATTATTACCGGGAAATATACATTGATGAATATAATATAAATATATACTTCTAGTATTATACTATTTATAATAGATTTGACGTCATATTGCCTTGTAAAGTTGTTATTTCTGCTGCTGTAGCAACAGCTCTTTTCGTAGACGAGTGTTTTTATTCTTTTGTTTTAATTTTAAATTTAAAACTTTACCGAATAGTAGAACGTTTCATATTTTTTACATAGAAAAATATCAAATGAAATGAATACTAAATATAAAAGGAAGCTGCACAATAGTGAACATGTTTTGTGTGACCAAAAGCAGACTTCGATACAGATGAAGCTTATCAATTTTGCCGAAATTAAATTTTTGACACTCTTTTTCAGCTTTTTTGAAAAATCATTTTTGTACGAATTGTTGGTTTTTATTTTTTGCTGACTATTGTAAAAATGCGTAACCTGGAAATATTGAACTTTTGCCTCGTTATAATTTTAAATATATATATTTTTTCACAGCAGACATCAAGTATTTATTAACAATGCAAGTAAAACAACTAAACCAAAAACATATTTTGTTATGTGTACAGATTTTTCCGGTTTTTGTCACTATTTCAACATTATTGTTGTCACTATTTCAACATATTATTAACAACAAATTGAACAAAATTAATACCAAAGTTATGAACTATTATAAATACAGTTTTAGTAAAAATACAATGACATACAGAAAGCATTTATGATTTTACTACATTCGCTCTGAATCTGGAGTATATGGATTCACACAATGCAAAGATATCCACAGCAAAAATATACAGATCTTTGCAATGTCTTGAAAGATTATTTTACATGAGAATTTCTTTGTCAGATAATTGCTTCACACAATAAACATCCAGTATTGCATTTTACAGATTTTAAAAATACGGCAGATGTGAGAATAAAATCCGCATTACCCAGATACAAGGCGCACACGCTAACCTGTCGGTCTTCTTCTCTTTTTTCTACCATATAGTTCCCTATACAGAGCATATGGCTGCCATGTGGCGCCTCCACAAATCTTTGTCAACCGCCAACCGTTTCTCATCTTACCAGGATATGCCAACATATTTCAGTTCCGCCAAGTACGTCTATGGATGGTACTCACCCGTCATCCAGGACGCTGGTCGGTCTCGGTTATCGGGGAGATATGATCATATTACTAGAAAAAAATTAATTTCCAAATCTCTTAAAAATATTCTGAATATTTTTTTTATTTTAAATCTAATAAATAAGAAGCTAATTAACTCATGACGATGGGTTAACTGATAATCAAAACTTCGTACGGATTGTACATTGTTAGGTGAAATATAATGCGTATTTTATAATTTAATAATTTTAATGTTATAATTACGGAATAAGTAAAAATCAGTATATAATAATATGAGTGTCTTGTATTTATTGGTAAAGTTGTAATGTCGTATAACAAAGCAAAGTAATGTGAGCAAATCTATAGATTTGTATGAGAATTTTGATTAAAAGTGATTACTTAACATGAGTGTTGTTCAAGTATTTTCATTACTTAACATCGTTTTAATAGCAGCTATACTTGAACGTATTTCAAGAGTTGCATGATCATATAATTATTATATTCGTGTTAAAACATCATATAAATTCGACTATCCAACTAGAATTTCTCTAATGAGAAAGATATTATCACATAGTTTCATTTAATTGATAATAGTCTCAGCCATTTTAAAATGGTCGAAACTAACTCCACGTGAGCTTTGGCCCTTTGTGACGTTTATAACCGAAGCACATTTTAGGATTCAACCTTCATTAATGTCTCCTGAACGAGCTCTTGGTCAATTCTGTAAGCTCCTAAGCTGGTTTTCCGGGACTCTGTCTAACAAACTAATGTACTTAATAAATGGAACCTTTTTCAAAAATTGTATTCTGTCATTTTTAGTTAGTAAAATAATTACAAAAACTTACGTTGAATGTTCAATTATTTTATTGCATCCACTTATGAATCATTTGTCCATTGGCTAAAGGTAAGTTTGTTAACCGATCACTTTATTTCCTTAAACTTCATAGATATATAAAAATAAAGTTAGGTTATTTATATTTTCGACTGATGGTGCTTGATGGAAATTGATTTAAAATAATTTAAAATTTAAAGTTGGGTTAGGTTAGGTTCATAATTATTATACTGCTATATAATAAAATGAGTACAAGTTATAATGTAAAGCTTCAAGCGATGGATAAATGATAATTTATATTTATGTAAAGCGATTATTGTTACAATTTTCAATCGTTTTGAAGCAATGACAAGGTTTCGAAGGAAGTGAAATAGGTCCCACATCAATTGAACAAACATTTTAAAACCAATATTTCAAGCAGTATTTACGTTAAAATAATTTGAAGCAAGATTTAACTTTGCTCATCAAAAAATTTCAAATCGTCTAAAAACGATAGAAAATCTTTATGAGATTTTGTTTGATTACAAAATTCGCATTAATAGCCAGCGTAGCTATCATATATTTTAATGTCGGCAAGTAAATACTATAAAAAAGCTTCGTCGTCTATAATATATTATGTTTCATACAGATTTTAACAAAAATAGGCAAACACGTTTCTTTCAAGATACTTTTATTGTGATTAATTATTAGATAACAGCCATTACGAAAATACATTATCAATAATCTTGAAAAATAAACGGAAAATGTTTTATTATCTGGAAATTATACCAAGTTACTTAACGCAAAGATGATATTTATAAAATATAAATAAAAAATTTAATATATACGTAAAAATAAAAATTATGTGTGGTATTGGTTGACCTTCGCTGGCTCGATGGAAGTTGACTTAGGAGAAGTATCCAAATGAAACAAATTTTCTTAAATTGAAGTTTAAAACGAAAAAAAAAATACAAAAAACGTGAATATTGTTAAATGAAAAAAGTAGAAACTAAATATGTTTATTTTAATTTAAGTAAAAGTTGTGATATTTTTTGGAGGAATAGCATTAAATTTAGAAATAATATTTATTTTAATTAAATTTGTAAGATTTATTTCCTAAAAATGTGTCAGTAGAGGAGAAGTGTGCTGACGGAATTTCTTGCAAATGTATAAAATCTAGAAATTTCGACATCACGTAATGTTCTCGAAAAAATCTCGTATTTTCATGACTTCTACAAATTGAAGCCCAGATTCTGTAAAGCTCACGTGAATTTAAATAACACTTGCATGAATGAGAAATTCTGTTATGTCGATGTTATCTCATAGACTATTACTTGATTAAAACCTCTGCTCTGGGCAACAAACTTTACCACTAAATCACCGGTTCCTAAAACACATTTGTTGATGAAAAGATTAAATCAAAAGTTAGTTTATGAAAAAATTTATTATAATTTGAAATTTCATTTGTAAAAATCATTAAAAAAAAGTGTTGAAACTACACATTATTACTCACCATTTCTCATGTATAAATTTTAATGGTCCTTATGTACCACAAAAATGCCTGACTAAACAAGATGACACGTTCGATTATTTGTTTATTTTTTTATGTTTGTGCCTGAGGTGATTCATAATAAGTTTAATGTATTTTATTATGAACAAAACAAACGACTAATACAATCTGTAGACAGATGAACATTTAAGATACGCCGATGTGCTTTTATCAATATTGTACAAGAACAATTTTTCATTTTAAGCATCCTATCTATAGAATGTATTCAGCGGAGTAACGGGATGCAGGTATGATCTGGGAAGGCGTTAAATAGTGACGGACAACAAAGATTCTTGGAAGCGGTACGTGGTGTCCATATGCTCCACTTAGAGAGTTGATATAAAAAAATAAAAAAGAATATTTTATTATCATTGAAATATGATTTGCAGTGAATTGTATTTACCTCTGACGGGTCATTAATACATTTCTTCCCGACCACTTGAGCATTATCTTAAATATTATGAAAAATAGACCAGATATAAAAGAAGACTAATTAGATTGTAGATAACGTATACAACGAATATCATTCATTATTAAAATAGGTATATTTGTAAAATAAATCCTCATGTGATTCGAATAATAAAAACGGTGCATCCGTTCCAAAACTTTCAGGACCCTTAATATAATATATGAACTGCCGGTAGAAGCGAGTTTACCTATTTAATTCACGATATAATGTCCCATTTTTGGAGCACAATGAAAATACTCCAACCATGTTTTTCATAGATTACCCATTTAGGGTCACATATCTTTGCTCAGGGTTTAGTGGTCGGTCGGATTTAGTTTCGGAACGGTCGTTAAAATAAGCGTAAACAATCATGTAAACGCAAACGATACGTAAAATTGTATTTTAAGTGGTCGCGTAATTCGCAAGGGTCATTCTATACGGAAAATTATAACGTCCGTATTTTTACGAATATAATCGAGATTTTTTAAATCCTCCACTAACTTATAGCACTCGACACTAATTAGGCACATAAGTAGGTATGAAAATATTAAGTATATAAGGTGCTTAATTTATAAATCGAAAGCTTACTATTTAACTGCCAGTCGTGATGTATTTGATCTAGCCCTGTAAGCCAGAAATTTTCGAGGTATTAACATGAAAGAAAAATAATTTGACTTACCGAATTTAAGACTCACAGATATTTGGTGTGACCTCGCATACATGTGTCATGAGTGTCATTAATGAGTTAACGAGTTCATTTCGAAACCATTTTTCAGATCTAAAATATTGGACGTTTGTCAAGAGAAATCGTCCCGAATCACGGGTGAGTCAGAAGCTCTTATATGAGACTTTAATGTTTTGATCATACGAACTGATTCGGCGAAGATATCTTGAATGCATATTGTTTGACAGACAATTGATCAATCTAATGATCTTAGATCTTATAATCTTTCGTATTTGGATTTTTAAAAATTCTACAGATGTAGGAATCGAAACTGCATTCCCCGGATTGCGAGGCGCGTACGCTAACTTCACGATGTTGTAAAGAACATATTAACCACTAGTTAATGATTTGTGTTTGAAAAATGTTGAACTACTTGTGATATTTGGCAGTATTTTTAGAAATAAGCCTACATTCAATTGTTAATAAAATATATGTTTTTTAATATCTACTATCTGGTAGATAAACTAAAATATATCTTCATTGACAATTAATTGTTTCAATATTTATAAGCGAATGCTTTAAAATCATGTATAATATTGTAAAAAATACAGTTATTAATAAATCTCTGGATAAGTTCACTGCAATATTTTACTATGATTCTATAGATAAGAATACTCACCAAATATATTTTCTATAATAATTTCAAAGAAAACATAAGTAAAATTGGACATCGAAATAAAATTTTCATGACAAATATGCTTATTCAAAATAAATTATTCAAGTGAAAATAGTTAAAACTATCATTATTTATAAGCCGGACGTCGTTATACTCATTTGTATTTTAATCGATAACGTTGAATTGATTATAAATACGCTCCGAGCTCACTGTCAAAAAGGCATGACCACTGTACAAATAATTCAGATTAAATATTTGAATTCCAAAAAAGCTCAATTGAATTCAAAGCTTATTAAATAGTTGCGTGTAAATAAATTAAATACGTACATTGTGTATAAAGTTTATTTGAACTTTAAAATTGCATACGTGGAATTGTCACACACGTGTTTAATTTACAGTTATATTTGAAACAAAATGTTTGTATGTACATATTATAATCAACACGTATTTCAAAACAGTGCTAATCTAGTTCTCAGAAACTAGAACAATAATAAATCTAAATGCAGCCTAACATATTTAAACTTCAGTTTTATTAATTTTAATTACATTACTGCATTTTTTGTATATTTATTTACGGATTGCATCATATCAATGGACTTAACTTTAAAAAATACAACAATATTTATAGCCAGGGCTTTATCAACTTTCGAAAAACTATAATAATATGCCATTAATCTGACTGACATTTTAAATAAAGTAAATAATAACACTTGGCCATATATAATCAAATGGCGTGTTGTATTTTGCAGTGAGGAAGGAATGGCGTGCTGCACGCGGTCCGAGGTGTTCATTTGGCTACCACTGCCTCCGACAAACACGTAGATTTGCTGCTTTATAATAAGTGGAACGTGCAATTGTAGTAAAACATTGTACAATCACTTTATAGCAACGTTAAGTTGTATTTATTCTGGATAATTTAAAACGTCCAAGGACACTTCAAAGTAGTTAGTTAGATAGTAATAGTTTCCATGATAATTTGTTGTCGGTCTGTTGCTGAACCCATTGGGCATCCAGTATTGATTTAAAAAATACGACTTCAAAATTTAAGCTATGGTCTTAATTGAACAGTTCAAACGCTTTTCAATTCAGCCACCGATGCAATTGTGTTAGTAAAAAAGGACATATACACTATTTTTTTGTTGTTTTTTTTATAACATGTTCGCTACAAAAGTGGAGCATATAGATATCTACAAAGTTTGAAGATATCTACTACAAAAGTGGAGTATATAGATCTTTGCAATGTGAAAACGTCTTGACAGATTATTTCCACGAGAATCGTTTGTTCATACAATTGCTCAACCAAATTGGCATTGGATTTTTAAAATCCGACAGATAAGGAATCGAGCCCGTATTTTCCGGATTGCTAAGCGCGCACGCTACAAAATACAAGAGATACAACAACACTAATACAATAGTATGATTTTTTTATTATAATAATAAAAAAGAATCACGCACACTCTAATGCATGGTTTTGAGAAGTTGCTCTTGGAAGACTTCTGGCTCTTTGAGGAGCGCACCATATTCGTTATACCACGGTATATGTACAAATAATAAGTGTAAATACGTTACGAATACTGTAAAGGAAAGAAACATTTGGTTTATAATATAATTTGAAGGAGAGGGATGAAATCAATAATTGATGTAATAATGTGATATAATTTGAAAAATAAAATAATTTCCTTGTTTAAAATAATGTGATTAGAGACATTATGCAAATTTGTAGTTAAGCTGTGTCGCTATTCATATCACTACATTTTTTTATTTTTTAACTTCGCAAATCATACCTAACCTAATAATCTAACCTTAAAAAAATATGATCAATATTCAACACATTTTTTTATCATTTTAGTATCGTGACGTTGATTTACATAGAGTAAACAGCAATATAATATTTACAATACTAATTAAAGAGACTTCAATTAAACATAAAGAGGGTTCAATTGATTAAAAGTCTTGTATCAAAAGGAACTTTATATAAGGGCAATTTGTAAACATTTTAGAAGATAATGCTAATGACCCTCGAATATCAGACAGCTGAAAGTTTATAATTTGATCTCCTCAATCCTTTGAGTAGTTTGGTCGTACGTATACGTCCGGGCGCACTGTCGCCTTATTTTCAAAGCCTTTTTTTTATTTTTGAACACAATTTAATTATTCCTTTTAAAATAAATACAAAATATATTTATCAACGATATATAGACAAAAAAATACGTAAAAAATACAATAAAAGTTGAGTTTCCTTATACTCTTTTATTATTATTATAATTTATAAGGGAACGAAAGATTATTTATAATGCTGAGCACAGAAATAGATGAAATGATTCATACGTCAATCCTATGGGTTGAAAATTGTTCTCACGCGTTTGTTTGATTCCGAAATCAGAACAACCACATGTTATACTTTTACACACATTATTACCAATTTGTAATAACTTTTGGTTTATTTTGTGGGTTATTTGGAAATACTAGATTATTGTTTACAAATCAGTATATTAAATTTGATTAATTTTATGATATCAGTTGAATTGATATCAGTGAAAGATTTTAATATTTAAAAGTGTGTGTATAAAAATTAACTCGCTGTAATCCTTGTTATCCATTGAATAGGATTGTTAAAATAAATATGTCGTTGAAATACTGTTAAAAGCTTTTATTAAAGTTGGTTCGAAAGGCCGGATGTTCTTTTAATATTCTATTTTATGTACTGTTAAGACACAATGCTAAATCTTTGGTAGCATTATTCTTCCCGCAGTTCCATTACAGAATTTTGTTGGTAGCAGCAGCTGATAACAAAATTATTCCTAGAAGTCTATTAGAGCAGCGCTTCCCAATTTGTTTCATGTCACAGCTCCCTAAATCTGAAAAATAATCCCCGGCCCCTCGAAAGAAAATATTACTTGTCAAAACGTTTATTTCTGCATTTATTGTAACTTATAATACAAATATGTTTATATTTTATCACCAATTAATAAAAACTTACGCATAAACAATTAAAAACGATAAAAACTATACACACATGAAGCATGTAAACAAAAATGTGATGGATGCAGAAAAATTTCGCGGGAAAACCTTAAGCCACCAATTTGAGAATTACTGTTTTAAAAGCTTAAAAATATTTTTTAAACTTAAATACTTTTCAATAGTAATAAAAGCTTTTTTTATCGATTATTTTCTATTATATACTAGCTATATACAAAGAATAGCAAACGTCTGAATACTGCTACGGAGGTTGCTAATATAAATTATTTACGGTACAAAGCTTCTTGGTTTTAGTTATACTATTGAAATATTATTATATTGAAATATATAATGTGTATAGATCAAATAGTAGAAGAAGACGATACAATTTTGATATATTTACAGTTATAGCTGGAAGTTGGGTAAGTTTTCTGGCCAATATTCTACTAAGTTCAATTATCAATAATTTCAATCGTATTGAAGTGATTGTAAAGCTTCCGGGAAGACACGTACTGTCGCAAGTGCCATCTGTGTTGCCTCATACGAATAAACAATCCAACAAACAAACACTTAAGGGGCCGCGGAAGAACGTGATAACTGCTGCGAATGCTGGTGACGGGGGTGAGGGAAGAAGGCCAAAGATTTATCGAAAGTTGACCACCGCCGAGCAGGAATGGGACAAATCCTGAAAGTTCAAACTGCGATACAATGCTATACATACTGCTGGTAGCTCGATACGAGTTTGTTTTACAGTTCAAGAAACTTTGAGAATAACTGTAATCGAATAGAGACTTGATAGATATTGGAAACAATATATCTACTTCCTACTTAAACAATTTTGAATTCAATAAGAAATTTATAAATATGTTCACAATTATATTTTGAAATTAAGCTTACATATATACCCCAATAGCCTACACGTTAACGTGCGCCTCTTGTATGCAGGAATTTGGGATCTATCTGGATTTAAAAAAATCTGAAAACACAGGATTATATGACCAGTGGATTGACCAACTGTCTGACAACGACAAAATAATTCATCACTATATTATGTCTTCACATTGCGTACACCTGTGTGCTCCATTTTTGGACCGAACATGTTAAAAAAAATAACACGTAAGATATTCGTGGTATAAATTTGATCGTGGGAAAATATTATTCTTCATTTTTGCAGCAAGATGTGCGCTATGCAACTAAATATAAACATACTTGATTCTTTAAGATCGTGTATATCTATAATGTATAGACAAAAATGTTTGTTCTGTTATGATTCTCCGGTGAGATTAATAAAGATATTGGATCTGAGCTTTGAGTTCTCTTGATCGCTAAGAAGTGATGTTGGCTTCTTTATCATTATAAGTCTTGTTCGTAAGGTATCACAATTTATTATTTATTTATTGTAAAGAAAAGTGTTGTATCTTCAGAAGATCGATATAGATATTTTTGATCTTCTAGGTAATTTTCAGGTAATTACCTTGCAGGGATTTATTCAGGGTGATGACAGGGGAGATATATATCACAATACAATATTGAAAAGGTTGAAATACTTGATTATTAATTTATTATAATTAATTAAAAGGTACAAAAATTAGAGTAACACTATGCTCGGTAGCTAGTATAATAATAGACGATTTTTACATTGAAGTATGGGTATTTATATGTTTTATCTTGTGAGTGTTTTTTGGTAATTTATGA